>JAYKKI010000031.1:19067500-19145000 GCA_039881145.1 Druceiella hillmani | reverse complement strand
GAAAGGCAGACAGACACGTGTGTGCTTTTGTAAGGGTTCCGTTTTTTGCTCGTATAAAGAACGAAAGCTTAAAATTGAATTTTCTTTCGTATATGAATATTTTTCTTTCCTCGACGTTTTTCCACGAAACTATTCCTTAGAAATACCTTGTACTCTAGGGTGGAGTTATTAGGTATCCCTATTCATTTGTCTCGTCGAAGCCGAATATATTACATTAAAATTTTGACGGGGGTGAAATTCGAAACTCGATAGCCATGTTTCTAATCCGATTTTGATCAAAACAGTTTTATAGAAAATCAGAGTGCTCGTTTCCGAAAATATGTTACTATTATTATAGAAAACTGAAACGCTTGACACCGGAGCGCTGAATAATTCTGTCGAGTTGGTAATTGTCACTGAAAATGACACGTGACACGCGAGGAACGGGTCGCGAGCTGCGTGTCGGAGAGCGCGATTGACGGCGGGTAGTTTTTAATAGTTAATTTGAGTTGAAATATATCGTCGAATTTTCCGGTGAACGTTTATCTGGCGCGTTTAAGGGCCGGCCTATAGTGTCTGCTATTTTTCATGCGACAAGTGGCTTTTGAAAATAATGAAGTTTGGGTAAAACTGCGATAAACTAATTAAATAAACACTGTGTCGTATTGTCATACAGGTAGACAGTGTAAATTCATTTCACGTCATCGGAGGGTATGTCGTGGTTATATATAATCTCATTAAAATGTCAGAAACACAAGTGTTATAAATTTATCTGTTTGTCAGCCTGTCTCTCTATTTCTTGGGCACAATCATAATATTCGAAGCATATAATTCTTAGACAGAAGAAGATAATTAATTTTGTAGATATATTTAGTTATATGAACAAGACGATAATACAATTACGTAATTATATTTAGTTTTATGCTTTTGGAAGTATCGAATTTTGACAAAGTGGCGATTTTATTTATTTATTGATTTTAATTATTTATCGGTTGTAAATGTGCCCATGATTTTCTAGCTGTGCCCGAAACTTTGTATGCTGAGATATTATATCAGTAACATCATGTGAATATTAACGTAACGCCATCTATTGACGCACGCAAGTACACTACATTTGTGTAATTATTACGCGTCGAGTAGCTAGGTACTTCTTTGTTTTTAATGTATTAATGCAATGTAAATTAATTTTTAAAAATATTAAATTCGCATATTTTTTGATTGAGTAAACCGATTGCGGTGAAATAAAAACTAATTGTTACGTCAAGTTGATCCCTATTTTCTTTTTAAATATCATCCGAATTGGATTAGTAATTTTTACGTAAACCATGCACAAACAAACACACAGACAAACTTCAAAAAAATAATCTTACTGCATTCTATCACCTTCTCATTCACTCAATTATTTCTTTTGTAAATATTTTCAATATGCAGACATGATAATTTTACACTTTTATTATATTTAGAGATGGGCAGGACTTATTTTCATTTAATCTAATGTATTTTTATTTCACTAAAATGTATTTTTTTGTTTAATTACTTAAGCATGTTTGATAATTAACATTCCGTGTTGTGATCTTCCTAATCTTGGCAGCTACGTGAGAGGATGAAGTCATAGTTTATTTTACCTGCCTCGAGCGCTCACGAATATCCTGCAGCATTTACCTGTTTTCGGTCACATACATATATTATGTATTGTTGCGAGAAGAATGGAAAAAATGGCAAGACTAAGCGTCTTGCCATTTTTATCATTCTTGATAATTCATTAGTTAGTGTTTATGTTCTGTTTTGCTTTTTGTTATTTATGTTACATTTTAAAACTATTAGTATTTTTTTAAACTCGCTCATCATCACAGTCAACTTACGATTGATCTATCTAAAATGTTTTTAAAATAAACTGTAAATTTTATATTTCTTTAAGTTGCAAATGTTCACGAAAAAATAATTGGTTGGACGAAGGATAAGTGGTAGAGGAGCGCATTAAGATTATTTTTATAATTTTTATTTGTTTGTCTGTTTGTACACGCATCACGTAATAAATACATGACCAATTCGCATGAAAATTTCGAAGAAAAAATTGAATCAACTTGAACTAACATCTAACTTTTATTTCATCACAATCGGATTACTCTGTCATAAAATGCGCGAATTTAAGTTTTCGAAAAATTTGTTTATATTACATTAGTACAGTAATAGAAAAAAGTATTTAGCAACTTGACGGTTAGAATTATATAAATGTGTATTTTAAATATAGATGACCCCATGCCTGTTATAAATCACGCAATGAAATTTTCCACCCGGATATACATTGGCAAAATGGCCGTGCCCAGAGGTGACATGTGATATACCTAAGGAAAACTCTGTTGGTACATTTTCCAGTAGTCTAGCTGGGTGAAGTCGCTGGCACAGCTAGTAAATATATAAATATAAAAATGACTATTAAGAATAATAAATTTCACCGCGTAAATCTTATTCAAATTTGATGTTTTGTCTGGTCTATATTTTGTTGTTTCTGTCTTCTTCTATAAATAGATATGTTCTCAGTCTCGGTCTTGAATAGGGTATTTATCTATATTTTTTATTACTAAAATAGAATAAGTAATAACATTAAAAACAGTTGAAATAAATATATCGTACCTAGGACATTTCATTACAAAGTTATAAAGACTTAAAAACTGACGAACTACGAGTCCCGCGAAAACGCTCCACACAAAACACAACTAGGCTATGACGTCACTAACCTGTTGCATTAATTATAAGGGATATTATTTATATTATATATATATATATATATATATATATATATATATATATATATATATATAAAATATTTTTAGTAGTTCGTTATATATTGTATATTATAATTTTGTCATTTTTTTGTGTGGAAACTAAATTCACAATAACTTTTTCAATTTAATCAACAAAAAAATAGAAACTTTTTCCTATTTAGAAGTTTCGATTAATTGTTTGTTGTATGCATTATTTTTTTCATCATAATTTTTTTTTAAACCTACTCTACAGTTTTAAAACATTTTTACAAAAAATATCGACATCAGTCAAATACCCATTTGCCAAATAGTTTTTGCAGTCATAATTTTTTCAACCCGGAAGAGTCAACAAGTTCTAAGGCTCTTTTTGTAAATATTTCGTCTACTGGGTAATAAGTTGAACCATTTACAAAAATAACATTTCGATTAAATAAATGTTTAATAACGGTATCTTATAAAATTCAAAATCATTTTATATCAAAAGTTACTTCAAAACAAATCTCTTCGGGTAGACCGTTAATCATGGGTGTAATTAGATCCTCTTGGAAATATTTAAATAAGTCAAATCTTAAAGTAATATTTATCTTAATAATTTATTAGTTAATAATAATTTATATTTAGAGGTGCTCGTAAGCGTATTTATATAAAAAATATTAAAAAGTTTGACTAATATCGTCGTGTCACTCGACACCGAAAAGGTAATTAGAGCCAACCAATAAATCTTTCAGTGTTAATATTCTTGTATATTCAAATTGTAAAATTATTTCTAAGGAACATGAAATTTGATAATTTGAAAAAAATTAGTTGTATTATTGAATATTATTAACTGCTAGCTGTCAGTCCCAGCTAAAAAAGGACCATGACTGCATTATTCTTTGATCGTTTTTTTTAATAAGTATTATTTACGGTTAATTGCAGACAGTCCAATCAAGTAACATTAAAATGGATATCCTGGAAATCAATATTATTATCATATATAATTTTTTCAACTATTATTTTGTTGCAACTATAATGGTTTATTTAACTTATAAATACTTATACGGTTCAGTTTTGCAACAGAAGGCGGATCATAATATACAATCAAATAATTAGTAATACGTATCGGTTAATTTTTTTGTGGATTTTCATGTTGTCTACAATATCTTCTTACGTTATTTTAATATAGTTATAACAATTTTGATACCGCTATAAGGGTTTAGTTAGTTTAACTTAAAATATTTCTACGGTCTAGTTTTGCAACAGAAAGCGGATCATAACATTCTGCAATAATTAGCAACACATATCGTTTAATTTTTTGTTTTTGTAGATTTTTATGTTGTCTACAATATTTCCATATGTTGTTTTAATATAATTATAACAATTTTGTTACAGTTATAAGGGTTTAATTTGTTTAACTCAAAAATACTTCTACGGTCCAGTTTTGCAACAGAAGGCGGATCATAACAGTCTGTAATAATTAGCGACACATATCGTTTAATTCTTTTATTTGTAGATTTTCATATTGTCTACAATATCTCCATACGTTATTTTAATGTAGTTATAACAATTTTGTTACAACTATAAGGGTTAATTGTTTTAACTCAAATATACTTCTACGGTCCAGTTTTGCAATTTAAAGCGGATCATAACAGACAGTCTGTAATAATTAGCAACACATATCGATTAATTTTTTTTAATTTTCATGTTGTCTACAGTATCTATTTCTTTATTTTAATATAGTTTTAATAGTTTCAAAGTTTAACTTAAAAGTTTACACGTTTCCGACTTTCTTCATTTAAACCATTATTGCTCCATACATTTTAAAAAGTTATTATACTATTTATGTCCATTTGGACAACACAAACTATACGATGGACGTTTCCTGTCAATTGAGTAAACCGCTGTTGTGTGAAATCCTGCAAAATAACCAAAAAACAAAACTTTTTTACAAAATTAATATAACTTTTGATTCTAACGCTGTCGACCGTACCCCAGGTCGGATATTTCGTTCTATATTTTTATATTGTTAGCTGTAGTTTCGAGATATAATAATTAATTTATGGTCTGTCTGTCCGTCTGTCACGTCTGGTTTAATTTTCCAATGTTTCCTAATCCCATTATTTATAATAAGGTAGACTACCTGTATAAATGTCAAATTTAAATAAAACTGGCATGTTTATCGTAAATTTGAGAAAAATATAATTCTTTCTTTTTGTGGTACCAAAAAACCATTTCAGTAAGCTAATAATACAAATATTGTTATCAATAAAATAAAAAAAAACATAAAAATCAATTTCTGAAAATTTATCAACTCGTTAAAATATTGTCCTGCCTGCTGTAATTTTGTTACTTCATGCTTTTGGGATGAAAATTTCCGATAAGTTTAGATTTTTTAGGTTCTGTATCTCACAATGAAGAAAACGGGATCTATATGGGATTACTTTATTGTTCGTCTGTAATGACACTTTTTTGCAGGAAAGATTAGAGGTATAAAGTTGACATTAATGTCAAATACTAAGTGTCTATGGCCCGATATTTCTATAAAAGTGGAGCTAATCAAACATCTAATTCTGTGCAATAAAAGGAAAGGACCTTTCAAATATCACGTACTTTGATAATGAGTAACTCGTAAAAAACTACTAAAGGTGACTAAAATAACGTGAGTACGTTATCACAGTCTTAGTATTTGAAGATAGTGTGTTAGCACACGCTACCTTTAAATTGGTTGCGGAAAAGATTTCTTAGCAAAAATAAAGGAAAAAATCATTTCAATTGTCTGAAAATTATTAATTTTTAATTCTATCTGTAAGCAAACTAAATTTTTTGGTTTTTTAATTTTTTTAACCCCAATGCGCAAGTTCTACTCACACTTGGCCGTAATTTTTAAAATTTTTTTACTAACACTTTCAGAGTCGGGACACGCACACGGTGAACGGTTTACATATCGCGAAATTTTTGTATCATAACTAAGTGCAACGCTTCTCTACGTGACTCCGCCTAAATAGCAAATAGTGTAGCTCTAGCTCGACATGGAGCCCAGGCTTTACGCTAAACTATTTACGGGCACATCAATCAATTTCAGTATTTCTTTTTAATATTTAGCTATATAAAATATTTTCCTCTGATAGCGATCTGCTGAGCGATACGAATAATTTCGAAGTTTAAGGGATATTTTTGATTTAAATTTTTCGTTATGGTTTCAGTCGAATGTGGTTTGGATACAGGTTCATATATACATAAAATATGGCGTTGTGTTTATGGAATATGAAATGGGAGGAACATGAGGTGTGATTGAAATATTTTTAGGAATATGAGGTGGGGTTGAAATATTTTTAGGAACATGAGGTGCGGTTGAAATATTTTTAGGAATATGAGGTGCAGTTGAAATATTTTTAGGAACATGAGGTGCGGTTGAAATATTTTTAGGAACATGAGGTGCGGTTGAAATATTTTTAGGAACATGAGATGCGGTTGAAATATTTTTAGAAACACGAGGTGCAGTTGAAATATTTTTAGGAACATGAGGTGCGGTTGAAATATTTTTGTCAGAACGAGTTCCTAAGTGCACCTTGTAAAGTTGTCTCGCCGTTCGAATACAATAAACTTAACTAAGCACAGATGTTGGTGCAGTTTTTTTGAAAGTAAAGATGATTTCTTGAGAAGATTTTGGATGTATATTATTTTTTCACGGCATTTGGTCGGCGAGCAATGGTCTAAAAAAATTAAGTGCGGCTACGTCGGGATATGGTCGCTAGTTTGAAGATTTAGAATATTTAATAAAATCAGATTTCGAATACTTTTCGAACACTTTGACAGCGTGAGACGCCTTAACGTTGGGGCGTTTTTCTGAGTCCGTTGTTACTCAGCATCGAACATCCGGATCTTTTTGAATTTCCCATCGATTTTTCTACATATTAATATTTTCTTTAATTCATATACATATTTAGGACATTTTGTAATTTTTGCAAAATTTCCATGCTAATGCTCTCAGCCTTAAAATTTCCAGTTTATTTATATTTTCTATGATTCTTCTAGTGTTTTTTATGCCTACTTCGGACATACTGTAATTTTTGAAAAACTTCCACAATTCTAAGAATGATATCTAAATAAGTAAAAAATATTAAGTTTTTATTATACATTTAATAAAGTGTAAGAACATAAAGTAAATGACACCACAAGCACAGTGCTTACCTAACCAAGGCTGAAGTTGGACTAAATAAATGTGCGTTGCTGCGTACGTTACCTCAATTTTGCGTTACGACTACATCAGCCAGTGACGTCATCGCAATATCAGTGAGTATTTAAGACATGCTTTGTTTAATATATCTTATTGAAAGCAATAATGTTCATGTATATACCATTAATAGTTATGAAATTATAAAATTTTTAGTGATCAACTTTTTTGTGACATGAAATAAGGTTTTGAAACTTGAAACGTACTCAACAGTAAAGTGCGGTTAAGTGAGAGTTAAGTTCGCGTGATTATTGTTTTATGCCATAATGATAAGTTTCAGGAAATAAAAATTCCCGAAGTTTTCCAGCTATTGCTTTCATTTTCCAGCTTGCTTGAATACTCCAAATGATCTTCTGCTTATAAAATTATCGCTAAAATTTTGGAATTAAAATTGTTGTACATTGTTTTGTAGCTCTCTAGGTCACGTGGTCTGCAAGAAAGTGGTCAGAGGAATAGGCAGAGGGATGGTTTAAACTGAGTTGATTTCACGAGTGTTTCATTTTTTCTCTTTTGGTATATATGGTGTGGATCATAAAAAATCAACGTAATTTATAATTGAAAAAAGACTTGTACTTATTTCTAGACTAAAGAAATTGGTATGTGGGTATATCATGAAGGTCTACATGCATGATCAAACGGACAGTTCAGAAATGGAATTGGTCATAAAAAATTAGTGGGGTAAACCTAGGAAGCCTTATAATTTCCTCATGTCATTTTGGACAAGAGGAAATTATAAGGGTTCCTAGGTTTACAAAATGACATGAGGTACAGCTTTAAACGTATGTTACATATAGAGATAATAATTAATATGAAGCAAATTATTACAGAAAAACCTGTCAAGCACGAGTATAACTCGCACTACATAAACGTTTAAAGGTACATGGTATTCCTATTACACTATTTAAAATATTAATTTTACACAACGTAATATATAGCCTACCATATCGTTCACAGGCTTAATTGATCGGCATATTTCAAGATATAACTAAAAATTAACGATTTTGGGATTTTTTTCCTTTACTTATACTATGAGAACTTGCTTCTTGCCAAATTTCACTATTTTCGGTCAACAAGAAGTACCCTATAGGTTTTGATTTATTTGCGAGTGTCAAAATATGCGGCATAAATGGATGTATTTATAGGTTTCCCCTTGATTGCTTGACTTAAAAGTTTGATTTTTTACAGCTCCAAGTAATCATTGACCTAAGTATTTGATATTAATTTCAACTTAATACCTCCACGCGTTCCTTAGAAAAAGGGTCTTGACATACAGACAGACGGAAAACAATGTGATCTTATAAAGGTTTCTTTTTTCCTTTTGAGGTTCGGAATCCTAAAAGTTAATATAAGTCCCCATCTTATGTCCAGTTTACAAAATATTAAGCCATAAAATGACGTGAAGTTTGTCTTTCACCGCCTCCCAACATTCACACCCCCCACTGTCCTAATATTTCATTGAGTATGAAAAATCTTAAAAAAATTCTTAAAACTATATATAAATATGATTTAAAAGAAATTATCTTTGTATGATATATATTTGTAATAATTCATTTTAAATAATTAATTACAGTAATGATAGATCAATGAAATGCACTGAGCATTGACGGTAAGATTTGTTACATGTCGCTTGCAAAAACTATGTTACAAGTCTAAAAGTCGTAAATAAGAGAGAAGATACCTTTAAATAGACAAAATTAAAAAATAAGCACCTCTTAACATTTTATTTAAATCGACAATTAAAGAAAATTAAAAAAAAATTTACCAATGGACAAAACAAAATTGAAATTATCTTCTGAAAATTAAGCATTGCACATTGTGCAATTTACTATCAGTGCATTCGATTCTTCCAACAATATTTGTTTTTGTTTGTTTTCATTGATTAAATGCAAGTCGATTCTGAACACTAATTCCATTTCACCATAATTACAACTCTGAAAATAAATTTTCAATCGTTTTCTTTAGCAAGCGTAAATTGTATATCAATACATAACAAGTATATACCCAAAACTAAGAAAGCATTCACCGGCGCATCTCTCCACAATTACTGATCATCTTTCCACTCTTGTTGCTCTCCATCATCAGTCCCATTCACGGGCGCAACATTAAAAACAAATTTAGCAGGTAAGCTTAGCCGGCATTCAGCTAAGCGAAAACTTACAAATAATGGCCCGGCGTCTGAGGCTTCAGCGGATCTGAAAAGAATACCGCGCACTGGAGGGGAACGTCTGAAAAGGGCATTAGCGACTGAAGTGGGTGGGCTTAGAGCTGTTGAGCGGCGATGACACCCGAGCGAGCGGATACGCGAAGCGGCGCGGCGTTGCGTTATTCGCTCGTGAGCCGCGCGCCCCCTGTTTTATTTAATCCGTCAATGTAGTTTTGGTGTAATGACTGTACTTGACTACAAACTTTTATTTTTAGTTAGTTTTATAAAATACGGTGGAAATACCGTGATCCCGCTTAAATACCGCGTACATAAACCAAAGATTACCTTTGTAAGTACTAAGGTGTAAATTTGTGGCAGTCAAAGGAATTTTGTAGCTAAATATATTTACTTGCAAACAAATTTCTTTACATACTGAATCATAATTTTTTATAATAGACATTCACGGATTAGATGTTCAGCAATGATACTTTTATTTATCATTTAAACTCTTATTATGTGTTACCCATGGGCGATTGATTTTTCTGTGGTTTTGGTACCTTATTCAGTTTTTCATGTGTTGGCATGATTTTTTAGGGTTTATGTTCACTGCTCTCCTCCTGTAAATAATAGCTTAATTATATATAGCCTATATTTAATCTAGGACTTATTTATGTGCATGGCTGTATATATCAAAATTCATTGGATCATTTAAGCGAGAAATAAAGACAAACAAACAATTAAATGGACAACGTTTTATTTTCATTATATTTGTAGGAATTTTGTGACTTTTCTCATGCAGAATATTATTGGTACTCTTGTTGCAATTTTTCAATTTTGTGATGTGTCAGAATAATAAGAGGGCGGATCTGTTTTTCCTCGCAACATAGAAACTTATTTTCATTATTATGTCATTATTAATTTGTATATAAAGTATATAACTTTGTCAGAAATATATTACAAAGAACAAGGTGTTGTGGGACAAACGGTCGGAGAGAGACTACTTTCGCTATACATTATGTATTAAATAACAGGCATAATGAAATAATTTAAAAACATTTGAGAGTAATCAAATGAAATTTAAAAGAAACAAGTGAAGGAATGGGATTAATAATTCGCTGTTAAATAAAAACAAAACATTTCAGCATAATAAAACATTGTTAATTAAAATTAAAAAAAAAATTAAAATAAAACATTGTTAATTAATATTTTAAAAAAATAATAAAGGCAATGAAGCGAGTCCGAGCAACATCTTTTAATTAAACAAAATTTGCATAATACGTGAACAGTTTGATGAACAGTTTGAACATGATTTAAGTTTGGTATAAATTAATATATGTGCAAACTTTTCTCGATGTAAATAAATGATAATACCAAAATTCAAGTTTAAAATAAATCATCCACTTATTGTCACTTTAACACTGATACTTACCTGACTTCATCATCACTATCCTCAACTTCTACTGAATCACATTCACAATTCATTCTTGATTGATAATAGTAACACGAGTTTGAAAGTACCTCTTCATTACTTTCAAACTCGTGCGCTCCATAATAGTCACATTTAACTCAAAAACGGTTAAATGTGAGTATTATGGAGCGCACGTATTGCTAAACACATACGCTTAAACAAACACATCTGATACGCATCATCAGGTCTATACTGTAGTAATAAACCTATACATTGACATACGCTTGTAAACACGTAAATGCTTATATTGTAGCAAAAGTGTCGGTCGAAATCTTACACTTTTTTCGAGCTAGGTCTCATTGGCCAAATGTGTAACGTGCGATAAGGAACTTCGTTTCAAAATTACTCACTATGACGTAATCATTCCAACTGGCTTTCTCAATCAATATAAGACTGTGTGCTTTTACAGTGAGGCTTTGTGTATAGAATAATCTTCAAAAAGTATTATTTACTTCAATATTACTAAAGAGTTGAAACCGATCAATCAATTTATTGTTTATTTTCTTTATTTCGGTGATGATTTTTCTTTTATCATTTTCGCTGTGTTGTGCCAATTGTTTCCTTGTTTAGGGGTCTTGATTTCCAATCATTATAGGTCGTCATTGCTTCTATTGTATTATTGTAGAACTATTTCTATTTGATAGTTATTGTTGTCTGAATGTTGTCTCAGCTGCTAAAGTTGGCACACGATTCTGCGCATTACGCATACTGTATTGTTATGCAATATATATTTATATAAACTAAATGAGATATTTGTAAAATTAATTTTTTTTAAGGGAAAACATTTGATTTGTTTCTGCAGTCAAAGTGATCATAAATTAAATTTAAGGTTTATGACTTTAGAGATAGCATAAAATTTATATTTAAAAGTATCGAAAGAGCTAATTAGATAGATTTATCGATAAAAACTTAAAAATTTTCTTTGCTTATATTTTAATAACAACAAAGGCCACATTGAAACTTTCAAGTAAACATAGAACACTCGGTTAGGTGATTCTAAATTATAATGAAATCAAATTGTAAGTTTTTAAATGACTTGGCATCTGACTGACTTGTCATTATTGTCTGAATCGCCCGTGATGAAGTCAGTCTTGGTAGTACAGAGTAAAATTGGTATAATTTATGGCCATGAGACTTATGTAGAAATTCCTTAGGCTACTTTATTCATATAAAATATGTACCTACCGACAAAAATACGAAAAAAATTATGAAAACTTTCGAAAAATGTGTATTTTATTTTATTTGCGAATGATAAATCGTCAACAATTTGTGATTATGGAAGTGATTTAAATTTTTTTTAAATATTCGTTAGTATTTAAATGTCTATAAAAATTTTCAGCGAAACAAATTTTCAGCGAAACAAATGTTTTCAGTTTCTATAAAATTCTGGCGGATTTCTTCATCCTATTCTGACGATATAGTTATATCCTTGGAATTGTTGAATTAGTTTCGATAAAATTCTGGCAGATATTCTGACGAATTATCTTGATATCGAAGAAACCACGTAAGACGTTAATCAGTGATTTTTTTTTAAATTACATGAGAACATAAACACATAAAGACCGGAAAACGTTGTATTTTGCAACATGTAAACTTTCAACCGTGTGTATTTATAGTGATATTTTTGTGGAAACAGTTAAAAGCTCCGCTCTAAAAACGATGTCGACAGTTCCGTTATAGACTTTTAAAATGTTGACATTTAAAACTTCACGTCTTAATGGACTTAAACAACAGACTTTCATGGATTTAAGGGCGCATAAACATAAAAATAATTATTAATAATGTCAGGATTTCTGATACGGAATTATGAAATTGTGTAGTTGTATATAAAATATGTCAAACATTTTGCCTTATTAGTGTGCTTAGTTCATAATTTCGTTAAGGAAAATGACACAGTATATCGCGCTTCGATACGATTTCGGCTTTACGGCGCTTAGCGGTTTAGCGCAAAAGCCATTCAAGGGGTCCGTAGCAGGGTATACTTTTCTTTTTAGATCCACTGGTGAATGGCTGCATGATGAATTCTGACGTGTCCATTTGTGCGCATGTCGCTTTTAATTTGGACCACCGGCGCGCTTGTTGGATTTCATTGTTTGCCAAAATTATTATTAAATTCATTTACGGGCATTCTCACATTATTCGCAGGGTGGGTTGGAAAATTGGTGTGACATTTGCTATAAAGTGGTGACCGAACGATATGGTGACGTAAGTGGTTCCCGATTGGTTACTAAGTAATTACTCTTAAATTGATTTGGTGACTTTTTTCGGGGTGATTTTATACACCGATTTTTTTAGAAATATTTCTGCCGTTGGTGTGTTTGGGGTTGAATACACCAAAGGACAACTTGTTAAGAATTTTTATCTACTATTCTTTAGAGCGGCATGCAAACTGTTCTAGACTGAATTAAATGGGACTGTTTCCTGATTGAATATTCACCAACGGAATTTTTGTCTGTTGGTCTATTTTTTTTCAGTTTATCTATTTGTTAAGAGTATTGCACAATACTGGACTTTCATTGAAATAATTTATCTTTAGTTTCTGTGCAATATTCCCTAAAATAATTAGAAATTCAATAATTGGCGTTTGCACAGTAAGAACCGAGTGGGCAGGCTTAAGAACTGATGGATGGAAATTATTGAGACTGTCACAGAGATATAATTTAAGATGAAAATATAAATGATGATTCATAGAATCCTATTGATAGTAAAGTATTTAATAAACACGCGGATGAAGCCGGGGCAACGGGTAGTGATAAATAAGATTCATGTCATAAACAAAGGAAATAAACCATCTTCCTTACTTTAATATTTCTAACATTGCTTTATCTATAACTGTGACCTGGATAGGGCCGAAAAAGGGTTCAAAATGCATTGAGCTAATATTGTAATTGCTCCTATCATAAATGATTTTGAGGATCATTTCTCAACCTTTTTAGTATCACGACCCCCTAAAAATCCGAAAAGTTTAATACAAATCCTTACGAGCCCCCTCATTATAATATTTCTATTTAACGTTTCTCAAAGTTTTTCATTACTAACGGGACAAAGAATGTTTATACTTGCCACAAATAAAACAAACAAGTTCAAACTACAAGATATGTGCAATCTCTTAATATCATATTAGCTAATTTTGTAAGTACAAAACTGTAAGATACGCTCGCACGCACCTGTCAAACGAGCTGCCCGCGCCGCCTCATGTTGTTGCAAAAACTAAATACAGTTGTCGTTTATTATCACTAGAAAATGTTTTTCTTATGTATGTTTGCAATTATTATCCACTAATAACAAGAAAAACTTAAGAGAAAAACAAAACCAACCGTGACATTAAGAATTAATGATTATTTATTTCAAGTGACAATGGCTGTAAGTTTATTTTATTATGTTCTTATTTCAAGGTAATCTTTTATTTTTTGGACAGATGTTTGCTTTAGGAGTCGCGACTATTATATTTATTTTTTACTTTTTCCTAGAAATTGAACTATTTTTAAAGCAATTACTCTGAAAATTTTGAATTCATAAAAAAATTTTCAATGGCAATAAAAGACTATTATTTTTTTTATAGAAAGGCCTCTTGTACTTTCACTGAAAAAAGTAAATATTTGTACCGCTTGTACTCTAAAAATAGTAGTTTTACAAAAAAACTTTAAAAAAAATTAAAGATCATTCTTTATTCTACAAAAAACATCTCATATACATTTTCTTCAAAAGACAATACGTTTTCGACATATTCGCGAAAAAAATTTTATTCAGAGGGCGACAACCCTCTCCTTGTGCCGCACTCCTGATTTCACTTTATGGTCATAATTGACTCTAATCAATTTCAACCAAGAAATTGGTTTGTTTTGAAAAAAAAAATTAAAAACATGTGTGCAATTCACACGTGGTAGAAGTGAAACCTTCAAAAATTTTAAATTTTAATTTTTAAGTTTAATATCAATTTTTAATTTTGATAAAAACTAAAATAATTAAAAAAGTTTTTATAATTAATAATATGTAAATAAAATTGATATATTTCATCTAATTTTATAATTAAATTAAATTAATCTCTTATATAATTTTTTTGCACGTTTATGTTTTTTTTTAATTCAGAAAATGAAATTTAAAGTTTATGAAAATTTACATACAAGTACTCACAATCATTATTCACAATATCATTTTAAAAAACTCTACAAACGTATAATACGTACATGTATACAAAACACCACGGTTGTGTGATGCCTTTTCTCAGGCTTTGTACTACGCATGCGCGCATAAACACGTATTAACACACGTACAACGCTGAGACCCAAGCAAACTCTCGCTATACCTTGGTAAACACGAGTGGAGGGGGTACGAAGCAGAGCACAAAGAGAACCACAAACATAAGAAACACTGTATAATGCTTCCTATCTCATTTTCTCCCACGTTAAATCTTATGAATTTATGTGTCTGTCTCTTTTTACTGTCGGTTTTTCGTTTCATCGACATTGGAATCACAACGATGCTAAAGAAATTTCCACTTCAAAAACTTCTTGCTGACTAGACTAGTGGAGGTTTGACCAGAATTGTTAGGTAAAATACAATGTAAGAGTAAAATAAGAAATGACAGTTAATTCTTAAAATAAACTGAACGAGACTTTTTCTACTTCACAAGGGACACTCTCACATTCTTTCGCTTTCAAATCCTGACTAGCAATTTCAATGGAGCCAGGGATCCCCAAAGGTTTTTGCTAATTGCAAGAAAACAGTCCTGAGCTTCCGGTGTCACCTTATCCCTAGAATTTCTTTAATTTCTTAATACTGATGCAATGGGTGTCTGTGGCATCATAGGTTTCTGGTTAAAAACGGTTTAATAGAAGTGTCATTTCACAATTTGTCTTCAAACTAACATTTTTTACGAAAACATTTTTGACTATTCTTTGGGATAACACACAACGATAATTAATTTAATTGCTAATTATTTAGCGTTTGAGTTAAATGTTTTGTTTTGGAGCTTAATTAAAGTATTGTAATTTAAAAAGCTACCCACTCTCAATAAATATCTCATGTTCCTTAAAGAAACCTAATCACTTTATAATTGGTTCATGATCACGTTAGCTCCTAAATTATTAAAAAAAGACAAGGTTTGAAATTATTAAACATTTAATATGACTGAATACAGTTTAACGTCCTTTATTTGTTCCATAATCAGGTATGTTAAGGTTGTAATAGACCCATTATGAAGGCTGCTGTTTACATTTGTACTACCACAAAGGCGTCTCTAAAAATTGCCCGTTTGGGGAGTAAATATTTTTGAATAAATTATGATTTAAAATGTTTCTTATGATTCAACATTAATCTTTAAAGAAATGTCAATAACCCCATTTGTATACAAACAAATTATAATCTTTTAAACAATAAATAAACTCTTCTATGTAATATGTATGTAACATTAGTTACATATGTAACAGTTATTTTCATCTCACTGACTGACATGTGAAGTATGACGTAAGACCCTAGAGATATGACACTTGGCATTTCATTTTCTTTTATGCTTGACAATGTATTAAAAAGCGCTCATCTTTCTATATAGATTTAACAATTTCCTCCATGTTACAGTTCAGAATATATATATATATATATATATATATATATATATATATATATATATATATATAGTTTGTAAGACGTTTTTCTTTAGTAACGCATGCTCACAGATAAAATGTGTACAGGAATAAACATAAAAAGTTAAAATGACAAAAAATTAATTTACGCGGCACGTTTGCGAGTCAGCTCATCGAGCCGCCAATTTATTCTAGTAACAGAAAAAAAGCTAGACACATTGTTTACAAATAAATACTTCTTCTGTCATATTTTGAATAGTACGCAGATTAACTCGTAGATTATTATAGCAAATCTATAAACAAATTAAAATAAAATAAATAAAACAATGTGTTGACTCAAACAAACCACTTCGTTTATTTGCTTCTCGTCTATGCTCTAAAAAACTTGGGGTGAAAACAAAGATTGGAGATGAACATGAAAACATATTTGTGTATATTACGCTGACAGATTTTTCCTTTTGCGACACACGTGTATATTAAACAAGCTGTATTTCACTAATATATAAAACAAATATATCTATTATACAAAATATAAAATAAACCCTTTTTTGTCTTGATATAACACTCCACAGACTATTGAAAACTTGGGTGTGGCTGTGTCACGGACACGGCCGTGTGTTGTACGTGAATACGTCTATGTAACGGATTATATTTTTTAAATAAAATATTTTTATTTATGTATTTAGGATAAAAGCAAGGAAACAAGTAATTATTTTGTTACAATAGCGTATAGGCCGACATTATATATTTTTGATAATATTTTTTTATTCTAACACCTTATTATATTCATTGTCCCTACTTTAAAGTAATGTTTTATATACAATCGATAGCTTTTGACGACAGCTGACGATTAAGCGAACATCATAGCTTTTCCGAATCAAAAGTTATACTAATTGCAAATCTCGATACGCAGCAAAATAACCTCAAAATGGCGGCGCTTCCCCCTCCACCGCGCGCGATGCGTCCTGTTCTCGCTTATCGTAATGAATTCTTTGATCCTTTAGCTATCCAGTGGTATAATTTTTTATGTAGAGGTTAGATTCCAAACTGCAACGCCAAACTCTATCCCCCGATTTTGTTATCATTAGGTTTTTTTGGATTGCCCCCGTATGGTAGCAAATTTAAAGACGTATTCACGTCAAAAAGAATATTTGAAATCACACAAAATTCACAGCTCGAAACTCGTTCAGTCAATATGACATTTTAAAATTATTTGGCGACAGTCTCTACTCTGTGCGATTGTTTGACCACAAACTATTATGTGTTTTACACTGGCAGTATGAATGTAAACAGTGAATTGTTTAATGTATTTATAATATATAATTTAATTGTATTTATAGCACATATTGTATATAAATTTTGGCTTTCTGCATTCCTTCTCCATATAAACGTTATCTGTGCCAAATCTCACAACCTTCCGTGCGCGTGATATGCTTAAAAAGGGTACACAGTAGGTATTAATATATACATATGAATGAAATTATGCAGATAAACCTTTTATTATTGCATTAGTAGCATGGATATGAAAAATGATAATAGGCAATAATAAAGAATTATAGGTCATAGCATTTGATTAGAATATTCAAATGAAATTATATCAGTTAGCTTACAATTTCCAGAGGAAAATACAACTATGGATCACTACTTTATATATTCAGACCTGCACTTGTCTATATTACTACAAATTGGTATTGTTGTCTTAGAAAATGTATCGTTAAAATATTGTTCGAATCCATAATTTTGAGCTATATTTTCCTCGGACCAACGATGTGCGAAAACTATATTTGCGAAAATATAATTGCGTATTGCCGCCTTACGCTGGGTGCGACGGAAGCCTTATAAAAAGTTCAACTCGCATCAGTTCCTCATTCGGGATTAATGGCATTAAGTCCTTGAAATAGATAGATAATCCCGTGTTGTCCTACTCGTTCACGTACTGCAAATCCGCTGTTTGCCAGCGGAGGCGCATTCGGGCCGTATGGCTTCGTAAAGTCGGCAGATTATCCCGCTATAGCGGCCGTAATTTTATCTTCATTGAAATCGATCGCTAATTGCCCTGATTGGAATGAGCTGGAGGTTTTCTGCTGTCTTAACTGTAGATTTTATTAATATGTTCCCACCTAGCGACAGCCGGTTGGTAATGGTTTTTGGAAGGAAACAAATTGATGGTTATTCACGATACAAAAATTACAGGGAATTTTAGTTTTGTGGATTTTGTAAAGAAATATTACAATCTTGATTTTTATGGAGCCACTCTGATTTATTTGTTTTGCGGTCACGCGTTATGTACGAAAACTACCAAAATGTTCAAAACAGTTAAATGTTAAAGTATCCAAAATACCAAAAAGCCATAGGTTTCCCAAAATGAAAATTAAAGAATTTTGGAGAGTGTGCGGTGCCACATAATTTACGGAATACGTGTAACCGTCAAATAAATATGTACATTCGTAAACTTTACTTTTGTTGTTGGTTTAGGACCATATAGAAATAAAATAATGTTCCGATTATTATCTAAGATACTCTTTACGATCTGTAAAATTGACATATAGCTCAGGAAAATTGAAAACATAGAATCAGTCAATAAATCTTCTCAGTAACGTAACATCACGTAATATATATTATACGTATTAATACATAGTTAGGTATATATTTTCACATATACAATTTGTATATATATATATATATATATATATATATATATATATATATATATATATATATTAGGAATATATTTTGAAATCATAAATATTTGTAAATTTTGTGTCCCTAAAAAGTACTGGTCAAAGTCAATAAAATTTTTTGAATGTCCGTATTAGCAATTTTGTTTTATTTTAATTCATGGTCTATTATTTATTTTTATTATATTCATAGATGGGTGATTGCCATTTCTACCGTACCACGGCTTAATAATACTGTTAAATATGACATCAGTAGTGTTTGTCTCTAAGTTTCTGGATGATCCGAACGGCACTTTATTGCTTTCGCTTGGTTGACTGTCCGTTTCTGTCACCGCCTTTTAGCTTCCAAACTATAAATGTTATATGTGTAATATTTGTGACTATGCAAAATAATAACTTATGTAAATTAATAACGTAAAATCGAACCCCGTGGTGGGTCTCTGTACATGCGAAAGTGAAAACGAAAACGCAATTTTTAACCTACGATACGTCGCTCAACAGAAAGGTTTTAAGAAGTGTTGGAAAATATTTTTTCAAACTTTTCAATTGTAATTTAGCTTCTGAGTCCCATAAATGTATGAAAATTTAGTTTCTCCTTTCCCAAATTATTTTTTCAATCAATAAATTTTATTCGATCGATAAATTTTAAACGAACAGAGTTCGCATTTCGCGATGATTCGTCCGATAAATGAACAGTTCATTAGATCGCAACGATTGATTGCAAAGAATCGCGACATTAGCCACAGGCGGAAATCGAAAGTCGCTCTGTGAGGCGATTCCATTGGTGCACAGCGTTTTGAAACGAGGTTAGAGAGGACAAAAAATGTATTTTAATATTGCGAAGGAAATTATTTTAGAAATTAGAACTCTTTATTAAGAGAGGGTAAAAAATGTGTTTTATAATACTTTGTTAATGAAAGTATTTCAGTTAGTACGAATAACAGTATAAAAGTGGTTAATACTATTGCTCCGAAAATTAATTTGTAATATTATTTTGCAGTTAATATTAAGTATGAAATTAGGGTGGCCAAAGTATTTTTGATATTAAAAAAAACGAGTGTGCTTTAGACCACACGACTGAAGTAAAACTTCAAATTCACAAAATATGAACTTTAAAATGAATTTACAATTTTATTCACTTTAAACGTAGAATATTTAATGTATTGAACAAAATAATAATTTATAAAATTGTTCAAGAACGAAATGAAATTACAAAATAATCAAAAAAACACCGTTTGCGTAACGCTAGCAAACTCGCATATATATATATATATATATATATATATATATATATATATATATATATATATATCATGCATTGGCTATGAGAGGAAGAGAGAAAGAAAGTGTGCGCGCGCACTGCTCTCTCTTGCTCCTACAGTGTAATACAGACAATAGGCTTGCACTGTGTCTTAGATATACGAAACATAACTGGCTGTGAGAGAAAGAGGGTAAAAACACACCTCTCTCTCTTGTCCTTACAGTAATATACGAAACGTAACTCTCTCTCTCTCTTTCTGTCTTCACTAACTTATATCTCCCTCTCAACTTCCGTTCGCCTCGCCCGATCACACTT
Organism: Druceiella hillmani; assembly: GCA_039881145.1. Taxonomy (NCBI): domain Eukaryota; kingdom Metazoa; phylum Arthropoda; class Insecta; order Lepidoptera; family Hepialidae; genus Druceiella; species Druceiella hillmani. Next base: position 19,124,596 of record JAYKKI010000031.1, on the reverse strand, counting down.
TTCGTAACGCTCTCGTCACGCATTCACCAGCTTACTCCTCAAGTCAAACGTGCGTAAAGAAGTTTTACTTCAAAAACTCCTGTCATCTTTGATTTCATTGGCGAATAAAGTTGCGGGAGTTAATTTATTGAAGCATTTTACAGTGTAATATTTTAAATAATTTCCATGAAAATGATTTCATAGCCATTTGTTATTTTATAGACCTACGTGTTGGCGTGAAAATAGCATAAATTTGTTAGCGTTTAGGGTTTTATACCTCATAAGGAAAAAAGGAACCCTTATACGATCGCTTCATTGTCCGTCTATCTGTCTGTCTGTCAAGAGTTCCTTTTTTTGGAACGCGTGGAAGTATCAAGTTGAAATTAATATGAAATACTTAGGTTTACGGTCCCTTGAAGATGTAAAAAATCAAGTTTCTAAGTCAAAGCAATAAAAAAAACCCTGAAAATACGGCCATTTATGCCGCATTTTTCGGTACTCGCAAATAAATCAAAATCTCTGGGTATCTCTCATTGACCTACAATTGTGAAATTTGGTAAGAAGCAAGGTCTTATATCACAAGTTAAGGAAAAAATCCGAAAATGTTAATTTGTATTTATATCCTAGCAAATTTTTTTTTAATATGCGCCAGTGAATGATATAGTAGGCAATGTATTTTCGTTCCGCCCATTTGTATTGTATATTCTGACACTCGCAAATAAATCAAAACCTATAGGATAATTCCAGTTGACCTAGAATGAGACCTTGCTTCTTGAAATTTTTCAAAAAGCAAGGTCTCATAGTCGAAGCGCAGGAAAAAATCTTTAATTTGTAGTGATATCACATGAAAAAAAATTAAATATATGCCTATGAGAGATATAGTAGACAATATATTGCGTTTCCACAAATTACAATTTTGCAAATAATTAAATAGAAACGTTATGTTCTATTAAATATTTATAAATGCCAAAATGTGCTGACAGATTTTTATTAATTAGATTGTTCATAAATTTCATCAAACGTTTTAAGAAACTTCACTATACTTAGATTGTATGTTTTCATATGATTCATAGTTCCAACAAGTAACTCTAAAGGATGAAAAGAGTTTTTTTTTATATCGTGAAAACTATTGCAGTTCAAATGACCCACAGTTGTAAGATATTTGCAATAAAGTAAAACTGTTGTAAGATATTTTGCAATAAAATAAAACTATTATTGTGTTTAATGATTATCGAATCTGTTGCAACAATGGTGTATGTGTTAAAAACTATTGCAGTTTAAATGATCCACAGCTCTCCCATCTACGAAGTGATGGCTGCGTAAATTTGTTGCCATTCAAATGACACACAGTTGTAAGATATTTTGCAATAAAGTAAAACTATTATTGTGTTTAATGATTGTCGAATCTGTTGCAACAATGGTGTATGTGTTAAAAACTATTGCAGTTTAAATGATCCACAGCTCTCCCATCTACGAAAAGTGATGGCAGCGTAAAATTGTTGTGACTCAAATGACACACAGCTTTAAGATATTTTGCAATAAAGTAAAACTGTTGTGATTAATAATTATCTGTTGTAACATTCCAACGATCAAACCCTTAGATCTTAATACTCTTAAGACCCGTATAGACTACGACACTAATTGCGACACAAATGTCTGACACTAATGTCAGGCCGTTCACACATAAGGCGGTTTCGGTGTCGTGAAACTAAAGCACGTGTCGCAATAAATGCCGCAAGCGCAGACAGTGGTGTTCATACACAAGACACACGATATATACACTGAGTGTATACACCAAAGTGTCGTAGTCTAAACGTAGCTTTACATTCAAATGACCGACAAGTCTATCTATCGTAATAAAGTAAAAACGTTGCAATTCAAATTTCTCACTATTTTCGTATATGTTGCAACACTTCTTGGATCTCAAAACTGTTACGTTCTAAAGACTTACAACTCCCGAATCTACTAAATATTATATTCTGGAAAATCCTCAAGCTGTGCTTGGAAATTGGAACAACATTTACCCCTATTTTAAATTAAGACACTGCATATATACTGGGCGATGGGTCTTCTACATTGAAAGAAGTGGTTAATTTAACACTTTATCTGAATATGTAAAGGTGATTATATAAAGAAGTAATTGAAAATGTTGATATCTGTCTATTTATATATGCCGTGACCATATCTCCCATTGCGACTAATTAAGCAGTAATAAGACGTGTCATTTCCAACTGGCCCGATAAATTTTCGTTTTGTTTCATTTATTACAGTTCTTGAACGTTCGTTTGTTTTAATACTTTTAAATTGCTATCTTTTGATAACCAAATTTTAGTCATGTGTTTTCATGTCCGAAAGCTAATATGCATATTTAATGGATCGTTTTTGACAGTTTACAAAAAGACATACACAATTACAAGCTTATGTATGTTTTATGTATGCACGTCGGTTGGTCCGTAACGGTTTCAGTTATATACATAAATATAAATATATTTTGTATTGTATTTTATAATTCTACGGTACAGTTTGATAAATAGTACTATTCAGTAAGTCTTAAATTGTTCTGCTCGGTGTATACAACGTAGTTTAAGCTTATTTCTACGTCTTTAAGGAGATTAACAAAAAATTCCATACTTGAATAGAGAACAAATAAGCTCCTAAAATATTTTATTTCAGTAGTCAATCAAACCAATTATTTAAGTAGTCCATTTTTTTAATGAAATGTAATTTCATTTTCGTTTTTTTATGAATTTAGTTCTGAGTCAATTATTTAAATAGTCCATTTTTTATGAAATTTAGTTTTATTTTCGTTTTTTTATGAATTTAGTTCAAATTCAATTATTTAAGTAGTCCATTTTTATGAAATTTAGTTTCATTTTCGTTTTTTTATGAATTTATTTCAGAATCAATTATTTAAGTAGTCCATTTTTATGAAATTTAGTTTCATTTTCGTATTTTTATGAATTTAGTTCAGAGTAAATTATTTAAGTAGTCCATTTTTATGAAATTTAGTTTCATTTTCGTTTTTTTGTATTATAATAAAAGCTATTTCTATGGACCTATTTGAACCAATATAATGAAAAAAATATGCAGATTGTCTTGTTGTAAACTTTAAACACAACGTTGTCTTTTAAACTCAACATAACGAATAGTAATATCAGTTAAAAGTTTATTTTTAATTAATTTAGGCAATGGTTACATATTAATGAATAAAACCATTGATAATTTTTTGGAAGTATTTGTAAGAATTATTGTGTAATTTGTTAGATTTTCATTCCTATTTGCATTTCTTATTAACAATATTAGATATATTAAAAATACAATATATGCATGTTTAACAAGATAGTTTTTCCTGTTTTATAATATGGTTATTGTTTATTTTATTTTTTGCTGACTGTGAATCGATAAATTGTTTGTTTTTTATATTCTAGAAAATACCTTTTCTAAAAAATAGTTTTTTTAGAGATTTTATTCTCTTTCTCTAACGCCACTCGCTTTCTGCCGTCTCATTTGAAAACAATTTTTTTCATTATACAGTTAGCGTTTTCATCTTTCTTTTATTATATCATCTTTAAAGCTAGTGTAGTATAAAAAATAGGCGACAACGTATCGTAGCCGTGTGATAAAGTATTAAAAAGGAATGTATTTACATTTTAGAAATTCCGAATTTTTTTTATGTTTGTGTGCGTGCATTTTTTTTTAATAAAAAAGCGAAACTATCTTTAGCGTATGAAATGGCGGATCTAAAACATAGCAACATACCTTCTTTCCAGTACCATTTTTTAAGTTTCAGATTTGGATCGAATACTTTAGTCAAAATTTGTTTTTGTCCGCAATGTTGAAACAGGGGTTCCACTGGGCCCCGCGACCTTATCGACTGATCCCACCCCGCCGCGTACACATTTGTATCAGCCATTCCGAATTTACGAACTTAGATTAGGTAGGCGAAATGGCGCTCGGCTGCGGTAATAATCCAAGTTACCTCGTCGGCTTTCGGCCGGGGCGCGCGCCGAACGCGAGTTCGGCCCGCGTTATTGCAGCTATAACGGTCGAACTGAATTGTCATAATTATAGGCTTCCGAGACGAGGTCGGGCCCGTTCGGCCGGGTGCACGCTGTCGTCCGTTTCGGCGAGATCCGTTCTGAAGAGGTCGTGTGTTTTGGAGCGACACTAAAATAAGTGCAGTTGCTTGCAGCAGCTTGATTTTCAATACCTTGACAACACTCTGTTGAGGGAATTTAGTCACAGTGATTAACATTTTGGTTATATTACGATCTATTACTAAAATAACAGGCACTGTTTAATGCAGAATGGTCACAAAGCAGACACAAACGAATTGGTATACAATAATTAAATATGATGCTCTAAACTCAGAATTTAGCAATATTTTTCATCAACAACTACACCAGAATTATATATAAAAATTAAATCCAGTCAATAATTAACCTTAAAACTTAAGTATCCGTAAACTGTTACAAATATCCAACTATCCATGTAAAACTTAAATAAATATCATAACCAAACATAGAACACATAATCAGTCAAACTTAAACTATATACCAAGACAATTAGACATCTAGCAAACGTGATGTCACTATGTTTAATTGGTTCTTTAGTCCACCAACTAAAGAATAGTAGAAAGCGCGTGAATTACTGACCAGGTGTTCTTTTCATCGATAGCGTGCAGCCGACGTGCAAATCACTATACGAAAAGAGTTTTATTGGTTTGCATGCAAGGAGACCGCGGCCGTAGTATAATCTCCTAAAATTATTGGGTAGAAAATTAAATATTATTACTGAATAATTAAAGGGAAGACACGTAGCACGTTAATTCGAAACTTAATATTTCTCAAGCGGAGTTTAAAATGAAAATTATAAATGGAAAGTAAACTTTATTTTAGATGACCTTTCTAACGATACCTCACATAAAGAGGTAAGTTACATTTTTTTCATACTTTTTTTAAAATAGGACATTTGTTTTTAAATATTAATTGATGAACTGTAGAAACAAACGGACGAACGCACACGCATTGGACGTAATTATGAATTTTCCAAGTTTGACTATGGAATTCTATAAAACAGTTTTCTAATCGTATTAAATATAATAATCGTTTAAGTATTTTACTATATAATTAAGTATTGTTATTTATATCAAACATTTGTAAGGGGGCAAGTCGTTTTTTATTTTTTTTCAGTTCAACTTCCGTCTCTCCCTATTAAATTAAATGAAAATTGCTTTTCTTCAAATTGCCCATTCAACAAGTTAATTAAGAAAGATTTGGAGACTTCTTGAAAATTTAGCGCTTTTATAAAGTTGTAGTTTCTTCAAATCAATAATGCTGAGATTTAATTTGGGCGTTGAATATTTTGGTGTCTGGTGATAGTTGAGATTGTACTGTACTTGTTTCTGAAAACAGATTAAGCTTTATTTAAACAAAACAAAAACGGTTCGCTATAAAATCTTCGCCGAAAACGGGCCCCGTCTGACTCCGCATGAAGTCGAATGGCGTGTCCCGGCACAATAAAGTCCCCAACGGAAGAAGGGGGCAACTATTGGAGTTGGGAAGATTGTGTGTGGGTGGGTGTAGAAGGAGCAGACTGTGCCTTGTAGGTGGTATTATCATGTTAAATATTGTAGACGGTTTGATGTTAGTGGAAATTTGTGCGGGAAATTGGAAAGGCCGACCGACCGCATTTCGGTGCTTTTGAGAGCGACGCTTGATTGTGGTCGGTGCGACCTAGTGGTGTGAAGGCTCGGAGAACGTACGTAAGGTTGATTAAGAGAACGCTGATTTTAGTTCGATCAAGATTGGTTTTATAAATTAATTTTTTTATGAGATTTAATCATACCCCTTTCACGGTGGACAGCGAAAGTGAATACTTTTTATCACTTCCCTGTACAAAATACAAATAATTCGCAATTCAAATAATTATTGTGTCAGTTTTTTTTCTTACTCACGCATATACAAATATAATGATCGAGAGCGAAACAGACGATTATCTTTTCCGCTTCCGCTAATTTTAGAATATGGTTTAGAATTTTCATTAGTTCCTAACATTTTCCACTCAGTTTAATGCCCAGAATCGCCTGTATGAATAATAGGCACATTCTTTTTTACATCCTGTATATATACATGCTAACACATTAAAAATGTTTTTTCTTTTCTTAATACCAGTCATCATTGATATATCCCATGAGGCTCACTTCGGGATAAGTTTTTTTTTCTAAACAAGTTGAGTATATCTTGTAATTACCTGTAACAAAAAAAAGACAAACCCTCTTCACAGACAAAAAGAGAATCACGACTACATTTTGTTTTATGTTTTTATAATTATTTACGCTTAATTTATAACTGCCTGTTTAATTATTTATTCCGTCAGAATTGTATGGTCCAGTCTTATAACTTTAAAGCGGTTATAACGATCTTTAATTATAATTAGCCAAATACATCATGACATTTGGTTGTAGATTATATTTTTGTATACAGTCCTTTTAAATTTGTTTGATGAAGTGTTTATTACGTTTAGTTTGTTTAACTCAAAAGTACTTGTGTGGTCCGATTTTTCATCAGAAAATGGGTCATAACAGAGGATATCTAACAATTAGCCATATATAACTGTTTTTTATGGATTTTAGTTTTGTTTATTCTCGAACATTATTGTAATATAACTATATTGGTTCAAAAGTTTAATTCAATACCGTACCCGACTCACTTTTGCTAAACTGATAATGCTCATTATCCGCTCGTTCAAAAACCTGTCAAAAACGAGCAGAACTCGCACTGTGAGGGTTTCGTACACATTAACATAGTTAGGTATTTATAAACATTTATTGGCACATAATATTTTTATTAAGCTGTTTACAAAATTTTAATTTTATATGACGTAAATATATTGCTTACTATATCTTTCACGGGTGCATATTTAAAAAAATGTATAATTACACATAGAATTAAAAAATATTCATTTTTTTTAATTCTCCCTTTACTTTTGTTATAAGACCTCACATTGTGCCGATTTTTATGATTGTAGGTCGGCCGGAAGTAATTTATGGGTTTTTATGACTTTATAAATAACAAAATATACACTTCAAAGGACCATATAATTTTGTTGCGTGAACCAAAATCTTAAAATTGACAGCAATGTTATCACAGCAATGTAGGGTCCATAGGTCACAATTCTAATTTTAACTTGATATCTCAAGCCGCTTCGGAGGAAAAAGGCTATGATAGACATGACAACAAAATTTCGTTTCTTTCATTTAAGGAACGGGGCTTTAAAAACAAAGAAAAAAATGAAAAAAAACACTCTATAAAAGCAGTTTGAAAATATATATAATATATGGTAACATTTTGTACATTGGAGTATGGGCTATATACTCAAATACATATGCGTGAGATATGTTAAAATACAAGTGCATTTAAATGTGTTTCGTTCGTGTTGCCTTCATCATTGTTGGCTAATAAGTAAATAAAGAAATAATTAATGGAATAAAAAACCTGTTAAGCACGAGTGCAACTCGCATAACCAGGGTTCCGTACACATTTATGCATTTATAGGCAATTAAGGCTACATAATATATCTATTAAACTATTTACAAGATTTTAATTTTTTTAGAACGACAATGTATTGCTTACTATATCTTTCACAGGCCCATATTTAAAAAAAAATATTGCTTTTATGTGATATAACTACAGAATAACGATTTTCCATTCTTTTACTTGTGCCGTGAAACCTTGCTTCTTGCCAAATTTCATGATTCTAGATATACGAGAAGTGCTTCTTGATTGGGTTGACTTAGAAGCTTGATTTTTACATTTGATATATTTATATTTGATATCAATTTAAACTTAATACCTCCACTTCTTCTTTAGAAAAAGGATTTTGACAGGCAGAAAGACAGACAGACGAAAAACGAAGTGATCCTATAAGGGTTAGTTTTTCATTTTGAGATACTAAACCCTAAAAACTAAAAAGAAAACGTTGAAAAAACTTTTCTCTATTTTCACATCATTTTATCCATATGAGCATTCATAACCGAAAAGGTTTACATCTATGCCTAGATTAAAACAATTTTTTGAAAAAAAATTATAAATAATAAGAAATATCAGAAAACTTCTATTTTATTATATTTTTACGATAAACTGTTATAGTAACACAATATCATTTATAACTTGACTTTATATTGTTATAAAATTTGCACGTGAATAGGTAATCGCATACTTTATAGAAAATAATACAGTAATGAACTTTACAAATGAGCTTTCCACAAATGAAATAGTTAGAGTAAAGATAGTTTTAGCTAGATTTAGAAAGTTATTAATAAGAAAACAATGAGTAAAACAGAAAAATTATTTTGTTTTTTTTTCAACAAGATATAGATTACACATTCTTAAGAGTAAAAGAGAAGAAACATTTTCGTCAACTTAGTATTTAATGGCAAAGCTCGATCGATTAACCGTCGAGATAATATTGAGCCCACTTGGAAGTCTAAGGATAGATTTTTTCATATAAGGGCTCCAGGATAAACTTTTTGCTAGGAGGACAATCTCTTGTAATAAGCTAAAGTAGGTGGAAATAGCCGAAGTTTGAACATTAAAATAAGAAAAAATCGTTTATTTTTTATGATATTCATCAACATATCTAACCATGCAATGAGCACATTCAAATTTTCCTCAACGTAATCTTACTTTTCTTTTAGTCTGACTTTTAAAGGCTGTAATTTTAGTTATGATATCTACATCTAATTAAAAAAATGCTTCTACAATACAATTTTGCGAACGGATGTTTAAAAAGAAAACGCCATATTTTTTCCGCTTTTCACAAAACGCTAAAGCATTCTACCGTTATTTAAATTAGATTCATAATGTGGTCAAGAGTGCATGCAACTCTGAGCATGAAAATTAGCGACGTTCAAAAAATAACGTGTGAAAAATTCAACGTAATGCCAAAGGCTAATAGTTGGCTCGCGTGCTTGGCAAGCATTAGTAGCAAATAGCCGTCAACCCAAGCTCATATTACTGGTGCAATTACCCGATAGCAATAATGAACGTGAGCGTATCTAGCCGCGTATTCAAATGCCTTGCTGTATGCATGGCTTTGAGGGGGAATAGTGACAGCTGTATGTATAGTTATGCTTGGAAACTTAGGGAAATTCAAGTCTCGTAACAACTGTTCTCGGAAGAAAATGACAGTAGATATCTTTAGAAAGTTTTAATTAATTTTACTCCTTAAAAATGCAACTTATAAGGACCGACAATTTTTTTTCCAAAATATATTTAAGATTGAAGGTACAAGGAGAAGAGGAAGACCACCTACAAGGTGGTTGGACAGAAAGAGAAAGACTTTTTTGGGAGTCAACAGGTGGAGAAACCTTGCATCAAAATCGTACTGTCTGGCGGGAACAGGTTAGGAAAGTCTTGGCCTGCATTGCTGATGAAAATGAAGAAGATATTTAAGATAGTTCTAGAAGTACTATTTAAAATGTCCACAAAAATATGAACATATGTCTCAGAAAATGCTGAAGACAACATTAAGTAAAAAAGCTTTGCTACAAGTTTACGTAAAGTTTAACGGCAAGTTATTGAATAAAGATGATTCTATGTTTCATACCTTTTGAGATATCCGTGATCGTTTAACGCCTGTGAAAAATGTACAAGAAAATATACTTACGTTGACAAAAATTATATTAATATTTTTAAAATTTATATTAATATATGTGTATATATATATATATATATATATATATATATATATATATATATATATATATTTAAATGTTTATGTATGTCTATTTATGTACACAGTGGTGTGTGATCTACTTGTACTCTTTTCGTGTTTAAACACCGTTTATGAATTATTAACCTTTAAATTGATTTCAAATGTGTCCTCACGCCTATAATTTTTCAAACTTAGATTTAAATGTGCAAAAAATGTAGGATTAGCTAATTATTAATTAAAACTTTTATCCACGTTAAATGAAACTACGTGATGTAGTATTATTTCTACTTACTTTGAGTTTACTTAACTTACTCAACTCAAAGAAAGTAGAAATAATACTACATCACGTAGTTTCATTTAATTGTGGATAAAAGTTTTAATTAATAACTAATCCTACATTTTCTACAAAATTAACGCCAAATATATTCAATATTTTAAAACTTCTATATTAACTTTTATCGACTTACAATACCTCGCTCGATCAATATAAGGATGACTCCTTCGATCTAGGCGTTCTTTTTTAGAGTTAATGGATCTTTAAAATATCTGTCATAGTAACTATGATTATTCATATTTACTGAATCAGATTAAAATTCGCACACCTAAACTTACAACTCATGATGGTTCCCTACTCTGGTTAGAGCGCCGCTTCGACGACTATGTGTGTCTCCTTTATAAAGAGATGATGTCTCCCGATGTCCTTGCAAGTTCATAAATTCAGTTCGGGACACGTGTGAAGAACAGATTTCCTGTGTGTGTTCTTTTCATTTTCAAATTATTTAATTTATGCTTTAATTACCTTGAATTCTATGCGAATAATTAATTATATTATCCCCGTGGTGTGTTGGGTTGACCCAGGCTTACGGCCTATGATGGCGCTGCGTGCCACAAAGCCCCAGATTCGATTCCCGGCCGCTCTTCGAGCGAGGCTGGAGTAGTGTTTAAAAACGCGTAGCTAAATTACCACAAACCGGTGACGAAAAGCAGCACTACTGGTGCGACAAACTACGTACTGTGATCGCTGGCTCTCCTACCCAGCGTGCTGATTATAGGCATAACCTCCAATGGTACGTTCACTGAAGAGGCCAATTCTACAGTGGAGTGAGATAGTTTGTTGATTTGGTTGAATTAATTATGTCTTGTATTGTTTATAAGTACTATTTTTAATGTCTTGAATATTAATAAGATATTGTAACTGTTTTTAGGGTTCCGTACCTAAAAAGGACAACAGGAATTCTTATGGGATCACTTCGTTGTCAGTCTGTCAATAATTTTTTTCAGAAACTCGTGGAATTATCAAGTTGAAATTAATATCAAATACTACGTCTACGGTCCTTTGAACAAGTCTACGGTCCTTTGAAGCTGCAAAAAAATCAAGCTTCCAAGTCAACGCAGTCAAGAAGAACCCCCAAAAAAGTGGCCATTTATGCCACATATTTTGAAACTCGTAAATAAATCAAAATATATAGGGTACTTCCCGTTGAACTAGAATCATGAAATTTGGCAAGAAAATACAGCACAAGTAAAGGAGAAAATCCGAAAATCGTTAATTTGTGGTTATAACATAATTTTTTTTAAATATGCGCCTGTGAAAGATATAGTAGGCGATATATTTTCGTTTTAAAAATTGAAGTTTTGTAAATAGTTTAATAGGAGTGTATGGAATCTTAGTATTGCGAGTTCCACCCGTGCCTGACAGGTTTGTTTGTTTTGTTCTTTATGTTTGTGTGTAGAATAAAAGTTTGTTTATTTATTGTTTGTAAGATACTTCTAGTAGCTTGTATGTGTTTATTTCTTTTCCTATTTAAATAAATAAATAAACAATTTAAAGAAGTATAAAGAACTACGGTTCCGCCCCAGTTTATGCATGTTTCGACATGCCCTTTTTTCATGGTCCATTAGCGATTTTATGTAAATATACCAAATTTTAACTCTGTGGCTTTTTCTGCACTTCGTACACCTTCGTTTTCACCAAGCCTAGTATTGACAGTTTTCGAATAGTGGTACGAATTGTCGGACACGGGCGTTCAGCCAACACGCTCTATTGGAGCTAAATTGGGAAACCATGTACAAATAACTCACCAACCTTAATTAGGTTACCCGTCGCCATGTACATCCATAAACTATTCATCGTTTATGTGAGGTACTGATCCGGATACGTCGATAATAAACGAGTTTCTCATTACCACTTTTAATAATTTAAACCACAAACACTTTGAAGTCATTAGGGGTAATTAGTCGTAACTAAATTTGGCTTCTATTATTTTTACTGTGTAAAATAAATAAATATAAGTTTTATTTACCTACGTACGCAACAAGCCCCCGGCCTTAATTCGATGACGCGTCGCTGGCTGTGTAAGTCATAAACTATTCATCGTATATATTATGAGGTACTGATTGCAATACATCGATAAATAAACGAGTTTCTTATTACCACTTTTAATAATTTTAACCATAAACAATCTAAAGTCATTAGGAGTAATTAGTCATACCTAAATTTTGCTTCCATTTATTTTTACTCGGCTACGTCCGAGCCAAAAGCAGAGTAATTTGTTAAGCATATATATATGCGCGTACGTATATCTATGTGTAAGTTATGAGTTATGTTTTATGGCATTTTGTTAAGCATTAATATATGCGCGTACGCATATTTATGTATATGTTATGAGTTATGTTTTAAAGCATAAACGACTGCGCCAATTTTGATGAATGAAGCGTTGGAAGGTTTGTAGTGTTTAATCGCGCGAATAATACTTGTATACAATAAACAAATGAAAATAAAATAACGTAAAATATGAATTAAACAAGAGAAAAAAGGAAATTTAGACGGGAGAGGGGGTGAAAATGTTTGCGGATGCGTTTTCTTAAGTAAAATGTCTACGTGACTGAGTAACATGTGACCGGGGTCACATTGATGAATATCTATAAGAAGAGGTTCGAAGTCTCGCTTATCTCCTTCGTTTTGGCATCTACTCATTTTTGTCTTTAGGTTTCATATTAAAGCTTACGTATTTGCTAAATTTCCGTCCACATATAAGTTATATTTCTTTTATTAAGCTTCTGAAACTTTTGAAATATTCAGGGAAAGTCTCTTTATGTTGTAGTTGTGCACGAAACTTATGTTTCCCCAACTGCTGATTGTAATTTTGAAAAAAAATATTTCATTCATTAAATATTTCGTAATCTATTTTTATTGGTGTTTTTAGATACTCAAATTATTTCAAATTATATTCTATATGTATAAAAATAATTGGTAAAGTCCAGTGCAATTGTAGGGTTCATAAATGTTTGTTATATTTTGAGACTTCGCTCAAAATAGTATAATTTAAAATACACTTATCTAATAGTTTTTATATGGGCTTTAAATAGGCAGATTTTCTCTTTTTTTTGTTTGGCCTAATTGTCTTAAAATGAAACCGACCAATTGTGAGTCGGACTCGCGAACCAAGTGTCCCGTGGCACCAAACAATATTAAACATATTAGTTTGTATTTCTCAAAGACACTGTGGAAAACAAAGTTATTGCAACGGTCGATACTGAAAATATCCCATATCTCAAAAACTGCGTAACATATGTTATACCGGTTTTTATTCAACCTTTATTTTAAGTTCTACTACCTTAATTTGTTTCAGAATTTTACACACGTTAGCTGAAAAGTTAAAGGGGGTGGGGGGAGGACACACTTGTTAAGGCTTTAGAAACTTATATTTCATCAACTAAGATATGGAGGTTCCAAAAAACTTTTTAACCTAAATAAAAAAGTTTTTTGGAACCTCTATATCATTTCTAAAACCTGTCTAATGATACCCCATACGTCTACGTGCACTAGATTTTTATTTCATCCCTCAGTTACAAGTATAAAGTGCCACCCTAATATTATTTTTTCCATAATTTTATTATTCCATTGTATAGCAGTTCATAGAAAACATATACCATTCAAATTTCATCTATATAGTACCAATACTTTCTGAGTGAAATAGCTGTGACCTAGGACAGATAGACAGACAGAAAAAGGGTCATGACAAAATCATAAGGGTTCTGTTTTTGCCATTTGCGAAACCCTAAAAAGAGTTGTGCATAATTCATTGCAGTATTACATATTTAATATTCTAAATACGTCACAAGAGATGACGCTAAAATAAATACGTATTTATATGATTGTTGATCAACGTTTTAACCCTATTATAAAATGGCGGTTTTGTTAACACCGACTAAGGTATTTAACCCTCCGCCGTGGAAACCCTCCGCCGTGGAGCCCGAGTTGCACTTTTTTTAATGAAAAGAATATTAATACTTACCCACAAAAGCATAAACGTTCTAAACTCTCGCACGGTTCACGGTTAAATTGTACGTACGGAATTTAAAAGGCGTGTTACCATTTTGCTGCCATTAGTCGCGCGTGCCTCTGACGCGTTCTGTCGGGCATTAACGTAATGGTTCGGCCATTTCCGTCGGTATTCGACAAACATCGAGTCGCTTTTGACCCCAACGCTTTTTTTGCGTTACAGTGTTAGGCGTAACTACATAAAATTGCGTGTAATAACGTTTTGTCATTTCAGGTGTTGGAAATGAGATTAAAGTTGGTGGTTGTAAATTGATGGTATTAGTACCAGGGGCTTTTTTTAAATGACATGAGTCTGTTGTTTGTATAAATTGATTTAGTCTATGGCTATTTAATAATATGTCATAAACTTAAACACATAAAAGAGTTATACAGATTATTTTAGGAAATACAAAACAGATTTGCAGATTTCCTTAGAAATTTAAAATACAAAAATCAAAGTGCGATGAAAACAAAAGTGAAAATGGTAAATGTTTTAGTATCGCTATAGATGGTTACCATTAACAGTTATTACTGATTTTCACAATTTATTACGAGCTGAAGCAGAATGGGTCTGCTGCCTGTTTGAAGACTCACTGGCAGTGGGAAAAAATGCCAGCAACTACGATGAAGAGGTTTGTGCAGTTCACGGGACATCAAGCCAGCTACTAGCCATGGACCTTGCACCTGCGAAAGTGGTCTTTCTAAGTGACTCCCAGGCTGCAATCTCTACGCTCAGTAATAATGCTCCTAGCGACTGTTTCCAAACTATCATGTGTCGTGCGAAGCTAGCGGAGCTTATCCATGCATGGATGAGTAGTGGCTTTGTAGTGGGTGCCAAGCCACGTAGGAAACCCTGGAAATGAAAGGGCCGACAAGGGGCAGGAGCTGAGTCAACCTAACCTAACTAGTCCATCAACAGTACCACTTTTACGACCCTAAAATATCAAAGCATAAGTGGGAGACTATCTCCATGAAGAGACCAATCTCAGAATACCTAGAGAGGGCAGAGGCTGTTGCTCGTTTTAAATAGACTACCGGTCACGACTACGTATAGGTTCAGCTTTATAGGATCGGCTTGGCGAATGATGAGATTTGCCGGCTATGCGATTGTGCGCCAATAGCCGGTGACCATCGTCGTACTCGCCAGATTTTGAAATGCTCATCTAGTGACATTGGCGAACGCTACTGAGAGGATCGGCGTCAAATGGTCGAAGGACCACGAACGGGCGTTGGCTAACAAATAAACAACAATTTATTACGATTATTTAGGTATGAACATAACACGGTTTAATATTGAATCCTTGACAAAAATTGGAAAGAAATAAAAAAATTAATTTGTTTGTTATTAGCATCCAATCACTCCAAATGTGACCACAGCCGTCACATTCGAATCCAAAGGAGTCACTTTCGATTAAATTCCAGTCAATTAAAACATATTTTTTTCTTTGGGGAATTATTCTAAATATTACATTGAAATAAGAAGTTCGAATCGACTTTCCACCAGATCACGACTTTTGCGTCATTCAGAATTTATCTAAAACTATATATGTTGTAAACACGTGTTTGCAAAGTGCTTCAAATTGCTATTTAGGCTAATACCATCAATAAACTAAAGAAATAGTACACCAGTTGCTTTTTTGACGTTGAGGTTTATATGTAATGGTCATTTGACATAGACCAAAATGTATGTGCCATCAGGGTTAAAACTTGCATGACAGTGGTATTTTAGCCATTAGACATTGGTAGTTTTATTAGTGGACTGGTCATGTGTAAAAATATATTGTAATGTACTACTGGCTTAGTTTCAGAATTTACTAATATACTTGCAACCCCGCCCAGCTTCGCAGGGGTATGTGATGGAAAGGAAAGGACACACTTCAAGGAGGATGTATGGATTCTCCAATTTAATCCATATTTATCGCCCTAGATCGGCCAATTTACACAAAATATATATATATAAAATATACCCTGGCGTAATGAAGTAATAAGTGTATCTGTCGGACTGTTGCGTAGAGCTTATAGATTAGATCAAAACTCGACTGATGTGGAGTTTTTTTTCTGACTTTTTTATTCATAAAACAACGTAATGTTTACTAAATGTTAACTATACACAATTTAGTGAAGTGTACTATAATACGAATTATAAAACAATTATTTCAAGATAATTCACAAAATCTGCATCAATTATATACCCTGGCGTAATGAAGTAATAAGTGTATCTGTCGGACTGTTGCGTAGAGCTTATAGATTAGATCAAAACACGACTGATGCGGAGTTTTTTTTCTGACTTTTTTATTCATAAAACAACGTAATGTTTACTAAATGTTAACTACACAATTTAGTGAACTGTACTATAATACGAATTATAAAACAATTATTTCAAGATAATTAACAATAAGAAGACGTATCTTTATAGACAGATCTAAAATATTTCTTTATATACAACATTTATTACTTCCACCGGATTAGGTGCAAAACAAACACATTATATTTTGATGATGATTTGTCACGCGTGGCGTGACAGACCAATAGTACAATTGGTCGTGTAAAACATTCCAATTCCAGAGATCTCCAATCCGGTAGTTGACTCATTCTAAATTTTGATATTTTTCGTACAATATTGTGAAATATAAGTTAATTAAAAATCAGTCTTGAAAAAAAATTCAAAAATTGATTGAAAAATAAGCCAGTTATAGGCTTCTAAATTTGAAGATACGGATAGCGTTGGGTATATCCCTGTCTCTTTTCCTCTTGTAGAATATAATGTGCAATATAAAAATGACCTCACAACACAGTATTGCCGTCCTTGACTAACGATTAAATTTAAACTTTTGTAACTCGGTCAATTTTTAAGATTATTTAAAAATTGTTTCAGTCTTCATCAGCTTGTACCTTGAAATTATGATTAATGAAATAAAAAAAAAATTGTCAAATACCCTAATCCAAACTGACTCGATAATTATTAGCATAGTTCTCTCAAATTACACAAATACTTCATAAATTACACACCTAAACCTTCTTTGTGAATCACTCCACATATTGATGAGCGTGCAGTAGTTTTTGAGATTATCGTGTTTAGACAATCAGACAGAGACTTTGTTTTATACTATGTAGTGGAGACAATGTTTATATAATAAACTGAAAAGGTTATAATAATACCTATTGAATTCAAAGAACAGGGCAAATATTTATAACAGTAAAGGAAATGCGTACATCGTTAAGTATATGTGATCATTCACAACCCTGTCTCAGTGTTATATGGATAGGTTGTTTGAAAAGGATATATTATCCATCATAAAAGACTTCTATGCAATCAATCAAAAGTCACTCATTAACTTACACTACGAACTCATTATTTTAAATTTCATTCAAAAAGATTGCCAATGTAAAGAAAAAAAAATACAATACACAAATAAAATTGCAACATCAATACTCAAAACACTTTAACCCACAATTTGCACAGGTCCTGCTATCCCACACGTGCGCATGCGGGCGCAACAGACCCCAGACCGCGAAAGGAAGCCCGGATCGCGTATCCGCGGTGTCGATGTCGAGAGTGGCGGAGATTCGCGAGCGCGGACGGGTGAAACCGAACCCTGCACTGCTCGGTGACTTTATATACCCCGCGGGAATATTGGCTTTCTTTTTTCTTGCATTTCTCGGTTACAGCGTCGGGTTACGACGCGACGGCCGGATGCGTGGCCTGACTGTGGGTGCGTGATGGTTTTAAATAAGATGAACGCAGAATTTTTGTGCGAATTTGATAATCTCGATATCGTAGTCCTCTGTGGTTTGAGTGGTTATGGGTTTTTTTTAATTTAAAGTAACTTGCCCTTGACAATTCGTTATATTATTTATCAGAAATTACAACAGAACTCAACGGTTTTTTTTAAATCAGACATTTGGTATATTCAACATGTGGGAAGAAATTCTAAATTATATTGAATGCGATAGATGCTAAGTAATTTTGGAGAACATATTCGAGTATACTTATATCATGATTATATTCAATGTTGTGCTAGACTACATATGGTTTTCATGGTTCTGAAATTGATGCAGACTCTGCATCACTACGCGTAGCCTCGTAATTGCTATTGGCGAACTGCCTATAATTTTTTCGTTTCATATTTTAATAAGATTATATGCTATTCAGCGCCCATTGACTAAATTGGGCTAGTTTAACGTGTTATTTTCAGGTTTCCATACATGATGGATCCGAACGGAACCCTAATATATAAGAATTTCTAAATTAATATATGTAATACATAGATAAATTTTCCTTTATGTAACACTGGCACTTTGTGGTGTCGCTTTAAAATATAGCGTAAATAAGTAACTTTTGTATCCGCGTCTTGATCATTAAATTAAAAAGTGGTTGGCTGTGTCGTCGACAGTGCAGGATGTTGGGCGTGGTAACGTTTAAAATGAAAGGAAAAAAGAATCATTTTCCAATATATTACATTTATTTTTGTTAGAATTTCACTTCGTTACTTACGTGAAAATTAATTTGAAAATGTCAACATAATTTTACGTAATTTGATTTAATTAGTGTCATTGGAGTATACTATTCAGCATAGGACGGTGATATGAAAAATATATAAATGGTTAAAGAAAACTAAATTCTTCTAAATTTTAGAATTTCAGTTCACAACTCACGCGTTCTAGTGTCACGTTAAATATACAAAGCCGTCCACATTCACGCGCCTTCTTAGGCGGAGATCACAAGACTATGTGAAAGAACATTGCTCAATGAATAACAATGAACTAAAAAGCCATTTAGTTTCACAGTATAATTCGGAGAAATAGCCGATAATAGACAAGTAAACTACGAAAATTACCTAATTTTCGTAATAAAAACTTTTTGAAAGTGCTTACCTGCTAGGATGTGAAAGAAGAAATGTTTACATCCAACTAAATGTCTATTGTACAAAGATTTGAAATAATGGAACGGAAGCTTCGTGGTACGAACTCGACTCGCTGGTTTCATTTATTAATTGCAGTATCGCGTCTCGCAAATACGGTCAGCTTTTAATCGGCAAACCGCAATGCACAATTGATAAAAAACAGTATGTCGGCTCTCAATACCAACTAGAATGGAAGTACTAATTTGTTTAATATTAAACTCTCATCGGTACTATTTTAAATCGTCATCGGACGTTTCAGATGCGCTACTCTATAAGTTTCAACTATTTCTACATTTTCAGACTTTTCTTGAACGATGATAGAAATTGCTGATTAGTAATGGTAAAATTTAAATTTTTCATTTAAAAATTAGCTTCATATTTGAATAGTTATTATAATACGGAAAATATTGACCTCTATCGGATTTAAATCCGCTTCCCTTTGCTTTTCCGTTGGTACATAACATTGGTTTCTATAGATCGATTATTCAAAGCTATCGCGTTCAGGGTATTGATATAAGTGCATTTTTAACATATAGGTTGTTGGAAAAAAGTTAAATAGTTGTTATAATACGGAAAATATTGACCTCAATCGGATTTTAATCTGCTTCCCTTTGCTTTGCCGTTGGTACATAACATTGGTTTCTATAGGTCGATTATTCAAAGATGTCGCGTTCAGGGTACTGATATAAGTGCATTTTTAACATAGAACTTGTTGGAGAAAAGTTAAATAGTTGTTATAATACGGAAAATATTGACCTCTATCGGATTTAAATCCGCTTCCCTTTGCTTTTCCGTTGGTACATAACATTGGTTTCTATAGATCGATTATTCAAAGCTATCGCGTTCAGGGTATTGATATAAGTGCATTTTTAACATATAGGTTGTTGGAAAAAAGTTAAATAGTTGTTATAATACGGAAAATATTGACCTCTATCGGATTTAAATCCGCTTCCCTTTGCTTTTCCGTTGGTACATAACATTGGTTTCTATAGATCGATTATTCAAAGCTATCGCGTTCAGGGTATTGATATAAGTGCATTTTTAACATATAGGTTGTTGGAAAAAAGTTAAATAGTTGTTATAATACGGAAAATATTGACCTCAATCGGATTTTAATCTGCTTCCCTTTGCTTT
This sequence comes from Druceiella hillmani, assembly GCA_039881145.1. NCBI lineage: Eukaryota > Metazoa > Arthropoda > Insecta > Lepidoptera > Hepialidae > Druceiella > Druceiella hillmani. Next base: position 19,104,538 of record JAYKKI010000031.1, on the reverse strand, counting down.
GCCGTTGGTACATAACATTGGTTTCTATAGGTCGATTATTCAAAGATGTCGCGTTCAGGGTACTGATATAAGTGCATTTTTAACATAGAACTTGTTGGAGAAAAGTTAAATAGTTGTTATAATACGGAAAATATTGACCTCTATCGGATTTAAATCCGCTTCCCTTTGCTTTTCCGTTGGTACATAACATTGGTTTCTATAGATCGATTATTCAAAGCTATCGCGTTCAGGGTATTGATATAAGTGCATTTTTAACATATAGGTTGTTGGAAAAAAGTTAAATAGTTGTTATAATACGGAAAATATTGACCTCTATCGGATTTAAATCCGCTTCCCTTTGCTTTTCCGTTGGTACATAACATTGGTTTCTATAGATCGATTATTCAAAGCTATCGCGTTCAGGGTATTGATATAAGTGCATTTTTAACATATAGGTTGTTGGAAAAAAGTTAAATAGTTGTTATAATACGGAAAATATTGACCTCAATCGGATTTTAATCTGCTTCCCTTTGCTTTGCCGTTGGTACATAACATTGGTTTCTATAGGTCGATTATTCAAAGATGTCGCGTTCAGGGTACTGATATAAGTGCATTTTTAACATAGAACTTGTTGGAGAAAAGTTAAATAGTTGTTATAATACGGAAAATATTGACCTCTATCGGATTTAAATCCGCTTCCCTTTGCTTTTCCGTTGGTACATAACATTGGTTTCTATAGATCGATTATTCAAAGCTATCGCGTTCAGGGTATTGATATAAGTGCATTTTTAACATATAGGTTGTTGGAAAAAAGTTAAATAGTTGTTATAATACGGAAAATATTGACCTCAATCGGATTTTAATCTGCTTCCCTTTGCTTTGCCGTTGGTACATAACATTGGTTTCTATAGGTCGATTATTCAAAGATGTCGCGTTCAGGGTACTGATATAAGTGCATTTTTAACATAGAACTTGTTGGAGAAAAGTTAAATAGTTGTTATAATACGGAAAATATTGAACTCTATCGGATTTTAATCCGTTTCCATTTGCTTTGCCGTTGGTACATAACATCGGTTGGTACATAACATCGATTTGAATCCGCTTCCCTTTGCTTTACCGTTGGTACATAATTTACCCCTTTGTTTGCTACTTCTTTTTTAGGGTTCCATACCTAAAGGTCAAAAACAGAACCATTATAATTTCGTCCTGTCCGTCTGTCTGTCCGTATGCCACAGCCATTTTACTCTGAGACTATTGACACTATGCAGATGATATTTGGATGGTAGGTGTTTTCTATTAACAATGCTATACAATGAAATAATGGAATTATGAAATATATATATATATATATATATATATATATATATATATATATAAGGAGTGGCAGCACTCCATAAATGTAATTGAAAGATGAATCATCATCTTCGTTAAATAAGTCATCGTTAGGGGTCATCGTTAAATAAGTCTTAAAAATGATATGGAGGTAAAAAAATATACCAAAGTAACTGTTTTATAATTTAAATCAATGGTTGGTGAGATATGCCCTTTTGAAGTCTTAAAAAGTACCTCCATTCCGTTATAACTTTTTAACTAACGTGTGTAAAATTTTGAAAAAAATGAAGGTAGTGTGGAACTTAAATTAAACTTTCAATGAAAATTTTGAATAAGATATGTTGTATAGTTTTTGAGATACAGGATTTTTTCCGTACCGACCGCAGCAATAAATTTGCTTTTAAGTGTCTGAGAAATGCAAACTTTTAAGTTTAATATTTTTTGGTGTAAATAACTTTTCAACGATCTCTAAGTTAAACTTATAAAGTAACTTTAACTTTAATAAATGGCCCACAATAATTCGATAGGGTTTCAGTTCTGGTTTGTAGGGCGGTAAACTTAGTAGATCGTGTCCCTAATTTTCCAGGATTTTATGAAGTACATATTTTTTGTGTTTTGGCTTATTCCTTTTTATTTTCTATGTTCTCCGGACAGAATGAATTATTATTGTGTATCCAAACTAACGTCTCAGTTTTTCTATAATTAGGGGTGGCAAAAGGTTCTGACAGGGCATACGAAAAAGTTAAAAAGCATTACGCAATTTCACGAGATCGCCCTTTAGAAGTTTTGCAGGGGTGGGTTTTGCATCCGATCCTTTCAAAAACGTTTGAGTCCAACTAAGCTCCAAACCAATTAAACAGTGTAAAGCAGCTCACATCAGTTCGTGTCCGTTAACTGATAAATAACTGACCATTTTAAAGGATTCAAATAAATGAAAGCACGCTGTATTTTACGTCCCTAGCAATAAAAATGCAATAGTAATCTCTCTCTGTCACGTTCATAGGGGTGTGTAAACGTATGAGAGAGATAGAGAGTATAGAATATAAGGCCATGCCCACATCTGTCGTGCATCTATTCACGGATATTATTATCCGAGCGCAGTATGTGAATGTGTTGTACGCGTCAGCTTTGGATAACCAACTTATATTGGGTATGGACAGATATAATTACCTTCAAACCTGACAGGTATTGCTTACATCATGCATTTCTTTTAAACTATTAAATAATTATATTGTTAATCCCTCGACCTTGGGTTTGGCAATTCTTTACGATCCTGAGTGTTTCGTGGTAAAACGATGTTATAATTTATTTCGTTTACTTAAAGCGCGTACGAACATGCTACAACATATGAACGCGCACTTACATTGATCGGTACTCTATTACGAGAGGCGTCCAATCTTAATATTTTGTCTGCTCCATTGACTGCTTCAGGAATGGGATTATGGAGTTGCTTGATAGTTGCTGGTGTTTCTTTTCTGTTTTATTAATTATGATTTATGTTGTATTTTGAGTTATTGTGCATTTGGTGCTTGCATAGGACCAATGTTTTGAGACAATCTATAAGTTAATAATTAAATGACAAATTTGAGCCAAGAAATCTCGATAAAATCTTGTCAAAAGAGTAAAATAATCTACTTACGAAAATAATATATAGCATTTTTGTTACAAGCCTTTATTAGGATAAACTATTTAAATTTAAACAAATTTTTTTTTATTTTCAACATTTTTTCAATCTTGATTACGTTTAAACGTTTTATTATCATAAACGGGTCCATTAAAAAAAAACTTAACAAAATGCCGAATTGGCAGTATGATCAAGTTGTCATTCTGTCAAATAATTAATAGTTCATTATTCAAAACCGAATAAGGTGTTAGGTGTTTCGCGTTTTATATTGCTTCGACGATGCCGCGCGGCGCCCGGTGTGCGTTTATTGCAGGCGTTCCCGGTGTGCGTTTATGCTTAACTCTTGCGGTAACGTTGAAATAGTGTATTTTGAGAAAAAGATAAGATAAGATAAAAAAAAATATTGTTGTTATTTCTCATTTTTTATTCAGGAATCTATAAAAGTCGACTTGCTTTATCAATTTAAAAATAACCTGTATATCTCGATACATGCAGACTTAAAATTGAATACATCTGTTACTTCTTTATAAAAGGCTTCAACTCCACCCTTCGTATTCTATTAACTCTCAATATCAAATAAACGTATTAAATCCAATAAAGTACTTGAAAGCAAAATGAACACTATTCACTATGTAAGTGAAGTCGGCTCAAATACAAAGACCCCGAAGCCATTGAAGGTGTTAATTGAATGAAATCGAACAGTAATTGTTGCATCCCTCGGCCGAGGGCGGACGAGAGCGGTGCGGTGCGGGGGCATCGCGAACAATGTGCGGTCTCCCGGGATCGTCGGCTTTCAGCGTGCCTTCGATAAATATTATTTATTATTGTCGCGTCGCGTTAGTGTCCAGTGTATGTGTGTCTTTATCGGGTACGATGAGGTTTGTGTTGGGTCTGTGTGGATAAAAGTTTTATTTGTGGCAATATTTTACGTTACTGCTATTAATACAGGTATACATGGGTTACATTAGTATTTAGGTTAACGACCGCGATATTGAAATGAATTTAGGCTATTACTGTTATTTTTTTAAAGTTACAGTTATTATTGTATTTCAACTCATAATGTATGTAACTTATTAAATAAGATTAGAACCCGCTATATAAGAGTTCCGTACACGTTTTAGGATACATAGTCATTTTATTAAAATATTTGCAAGTATTAATATTTTTAGTCACTATGTAAACGCTATAGCCTATATAGGCTATAGCCTAGTATAACTTAAAAGACATAAAGAAATTATCCCGTGTACCTACCTCAGTACACATGACGGAAGTGAAACTTCTTTTTTCTTCTTTGATGATCTAAACTTCGAAAAATTATTAAACAAGAGATATATAAATAATTAAATTTAATATTTATTTGTATTACTTAAATCATTTCATTAAAATAATTTAAGTAATATAATTAATCAGATGAGTCACAAATGAGCTCTTGAGAATAATAACTTTTTTTAATATTATTAAAAAAAGTTATTACAGAAATGTTTAATGGAAGCTGTGGTAAGTTACTATCATTTCATCGCTATATGGTGATCGCCACGCGAAACCAAAATTCTGTCCCAGCCTTCGACTCCACGAAATTGAAACTCGCTCTGCTACCACCCTAGTAAACCCCAATATTTATTTGTATTACTTAAATCATTTCATTAAAATAATTTAAGTAATATAATTAATCAGATGAGTCACAAATGAGCACTTGAGAATAATAACTTTTTTTAATATTATTAAAAAAAGTTATTACAGAAATGTTTAATGGAAGCTGTGGTAAGTTACTATCATTTCATCGCTATATGGTGATCGCCACGCGAAACCAAAATTCTGTCCCAGCCTTCGACTCCACGAAATTGAAACTCGCTCTGCTACCACCCTAGTAAACCCCACCGAATCTTGCAGTTGCACACCCTCGCGACAACTACTTACATTGCCATGCTCACCCCTGTCGCCCAACCCTGTCGCGACTGCCGCTCCCCGAGCGCGCTCGACAGTTTATCTACTCTTGCAGTGCAGAGTAGGGTGACCACATGTGCGGGAAACAAAATAAGATTCATAAAAATTCAGCAATGGATAGGAAATCTGATTGGGTTAGAAAACGAATTTGTGCATTTGACAGTCATACGTAAATATAGTATGTGTCGATCGAGTTTCAAATCCTAATTTAAAAGTAAATAATAATTTAAAATTCCGCTATCGCTATACATTATTTCTCAAAGGAGTTTTTTTGTTGGTACGCCATATCTAATTTAACACTTTATTAAAACCATATCATTTTGAGATATAATTTTGAAGATTACCTTCACCGTTAATGATGAAAAATAAACAAACAATTCAAAATTAATTTTAGTTATGTTTTTAATTTTTTTATTTATCTGTATATTATTTCGCAACGGTGTTTATATTGTGAATAGCGCCTCTATTGCCAAACATGCACGATAGTCGTTCAAACAGTAATTATTTATTACAACACCATCTGTTGACATTTCTTTTTTATGAGACTTCTATTATTACTTTTGGAAATAAAATATCTTTCTTCGACTTGTTTTCACATTATATTATTATAAACATTATGTTATTCGGGGACTTGCGAATTATTTACACGGTACCTTTATAATTTGCTGAGTAATTTTTTTCATTACGATGTTAATATTGAAGTAGTGTTAACAAATTTTGTTTGTCTATATACTGAGCATGCGATACGCGATAAAAAATATATAAATTATCTCTGCATTTGTAAAATGTGTCCTTTAATCTCGTAGATTAAAAAATAGCAAGTTTGCATATTTTGAAAAAGGTATGTAATTTTTTTAGAATTCTTTATAGTGTATATATTTTTTAGAATTCCTTGTAGTGTATACATTTTTTAAAATTCTTTATAGTGTATACATTTTTTAGAATTCTTTATAGTGTATATACATTTTCTAGAATTCTTTATAGTGTATACATTTTTTAGAATTCTTTATAGTGTATACATTTTTTAAAATTCTTTATATGTATACATTTTTTATAATTCTTTATAGTGTATACATTTTCTAGAATTCTTTATATTGTATACATTTTTTAGAATTCTTTATAGTGTATACATTTTCTAGAATTCTTTATAGTGTATATATTAGTGTGTTTTTATGATGAAAGACAGCGAAAAGAAGATTTCAATTTTGTTTCGGATCATAGTGTCAGTGGAAGCTGATCATAGTTTTTATAGTCGCAGTTCTAAATCTGACTATCAATTTAGTAGAGCTAGTAATGCATAAGATTAATACTGATAACTGTAATATTATGTATCTGAAAGCAATTAATTTTTTGTATAGAAATGTTGGTCACTATATTTAAAATGGATGCAATTAGACGCGCATTTGTACCTTTTGATGATTACTTACATCAACAACCGGAATCCTATTTGTCTTTCTCTTTCCTGTCCGTCTATCGCAGAGTGGAATCTTTAAAGGATTGAATTTTGTTATATATTAAACGTGCTTGGATGCATACAAAAAATAAACATTTTAGGATATGCGTGATACAAGCGGATACTAAAATTTTAAATTTATTTTGTTTTTCCTAGAAAATTGAAAAAATGAATAAAAAAAATAGTCGTTACTTTTAACTCGAATAATTAAAAAGGTTTACGCGCACTGATTTACCTGATTTCCAATGTGTTTATATATTTAAAAGACTTGTTTTTAAGATTATTAAATAGAAAAAATCTCTACGTGCGTTGACAATTTTTATTTAACCGATTTTTTGTTTTTTTTTTAACTTACAACTACGCTTGGTATCATTTGTGGATATCTTGTATGATGCATCGAATTATATTCCATTCTGATTTCGCCTTCATTCATAATCCTAGAGTAATAAATAATATCATGAGATGTTTGTCAAATTGCATACGGTTTATTCTTGTATAGAAAAAAAAAAATTAATCGTAACAAAATTGGTTGGACCCTGTCTATCCGTTATTGTATTGTTATGAAGGGAAAAGATACGTAGAAAATTAATACTATCTTTTACTAATCTGATTAACTTTATTAAAAGAGATGCAATAGCCAGAGTAATTCTACGGTTTAAGTTGCGACACATTTTCTTCTGTGCCGCTTTCAACTTCATTCTGCATTGGTCACCCTAAGCGCAGCCCTTATAATTTGGAGATTGACGCGGCGGAGCAATGTTCGAAGAGGTCTAGGGGCCGGTCTGAATCACAGGTTGAGAACAATAGGTTTTTTTGCTACATGACGCGATGCATGCGTAATGTTGTGTCGGAGGTGTGAATGATGCCAGGTGACGACGGAAGGTGTTATGTCGCGGGGGTGCGAGAGGAGTCGAGAGGGCTGTTAGCTGTTTTCCGCTCTGGGAGGGATTAATTTGATGCGTTTTCAGTAGAGACTGGAAATCGTATGAAATTATATATATGTGAGTAAGGGTGTGTATGTGTAACTTAGGAAAGCTTTAAAATTATATTTATTGGTAGATACGTAGCTTTGAGTATCGGAAAAACGGGATAAGCGTGACGTTCTTATGGAAAATGATCTTATTAAAAGCGGGGATCTGTACAAATTATCTGAGTTAGGTTATATATCGAAATTAGTATAGTTAATATTAATCAATTTAGTTAAGGATTTAGTTTACCCTGGACTATATGAACAGCTAATCCATCTTTTAATTTCTTTATCTTTAAACAAAAACTAAAAAGTTTTTGGAAATATAAATTACAAAGCTTAATTACTGATATATTTGCTCCAAATTAGGTGTTCTTTTAATATTAATTAACGATTACTTAAAGCAATATTAAAAACAATAATCGAAGTTAAAGTCAAAGTGAATATATAAGCCTTATTATTCGCGTCCAACGTTTAATTTTATAATAATTTTTTCTCTTCGCTGTTTTTCCTTAAAGAAATGACTGGATCTTCGATAGAGTTGGAAGATCCCTCCAGTCGTTCGCACGTCTTATTTAATGATTTCCTGAGAATATGGAAATAAATATTTAAACACAAAAAAGTGTATAAACATTAATTAAATAATAATTACGTAAATTGGAAAAGGTGTAGTCTATTGATATTCATTACGAAATTAGAACAATATAAAAAACAATATTGTAACAATTATCATTTGTATAATGTTCTAAACACATCGTTCACATCAAGATATAATCGTATGTGACAAGTAATAGGCATTGTTCTAATGCATATAATCGTAAAATTATATTCCAAAACAACTTCGTACTTTGTTTCAAACCATATTCTGGATAAAAGAAATTAAATCTAAATAGCACATACAAAGAGTGTACTTAATGCCTATCATAATTGTAAGTATCCAACTTCTTGGTTCCCGCTAATCTTTCCAGAAGTCAGAAAAGCTTGTACATGCTTTCTCGTATACAACGCTGGTTACAAAAGCAGTTAAAGACTTCCTTTATGGTACAGAAATTCGCCTCAACATACAACAGAGTCAAATACTAATAACATCAACATCAAGTATTTGAGGTTGATAATTGGTTGTTGAGGTTGATAACTAACTGGTTGTACGTTGGTGGGTTGTAGATGAGGTTGAGGTTAATATGGTGCTTGTGGTTGATGTTAATACGGTGCTTGTAGTTGAGATTATAATGTTGGTTTGTAGGCTAGTTAGTACATTGGTGAGTGTAATTATGGTATGAATATTGGTTGTAGTTGAAGTTAGTATGTTGGTTATGGTTTAAGTTCGTACGTTGGAGGTTAGTACGTCGGTTTGTAGATTTGTTAGTGGTGGATTTTAGTTTCGGTTAGTACGTTGATTGTAGTTGAAATTGATTGTAGTTAATGTTACAGGTTGTTGCTTTTGATCCTCAAAAAAGAGAACATAAGGCTAGTAAAATTAGTTACGATAAATGAGTGACCTAAACACACGTGTTGTAATTTGAATTACCCGTCTGTCTAAGAGGTATCACCACTGCTAAATTTTGCTTTTTATTGAAGTAAAACTTCTTTACGCACGCTTGACTTGGGGAGTAAGCTGGAGAATGCGTGACGAGAGCGTTACGAAAAGTGTGATCCGTCGAGGCGAACGAAATTTGAGAGGGAGATATAAGTTAGTGAAGACAGAAAGAGAGTACCGTTTCGTATATTACTGTAGGGACAAGAGAGAGAGGTGCGAGCACACATTTTGTCTCTCTCTTTCTCTCATAGCCAGTTATGTTTCGTATATATAAGACACAGTGCAAGCCTTATTGTCTGTATCACACTGTAGGAGCAAGAGAGAGCAGTGCGCGCGCACATTTTATTTCTCTCTTCCTCTCATAGCCAGTGCATGAAATATATATATATATATATATATATATATATATATATATATATATATATATATATGCGAGTTTGCTGGCGTTACGCGAACGGTGATTTTTTGATTATTTTGTAATTTCATTTCGTTCTTGAACAATTTTATAAATTATTATTTTGTTCAATACATTAAATATTCTACGTTTAAAGTGAATAAAATTGTAAATTCATTTTAAAGTTTATATTTTGTGAATTTAAAGTTTTACTTCAGTCGTGCGGTCTAAAGCATACTCTTTTTTTTATTATATACTTAATGTCGCTTCACATTAAGTATATAATAAAAAAATTGTCAATCTTTTAAATCTTAACGTCTCTAATGTGAAACAAAAAAAACAATGGTAATATTTATAGGTTTAAAAATAAAATGACGAGGGGATTATTTTTGCTTTGCTCCGATTTTCCTTGTAATTTGTAATGGGTAACGTGTAATTTTGTCATGTCTGTCTGTAAGTTAGTTAGTCGTCCGTATATTATAGTACCAGCTGTGTCTAGAACTTTGTGCGCGTGTAATTAGGAAAACAATATTGTATTTTTCTTATATGCTGCTACTAGTACCATACCAATTTTCATCAAAATCCATCCAGTGGATTTTGCATATCCGTTCAAATTAACGAGTTCTAAAATAAGTTTTCTGGCTTGATCATTCTATATGCTAAATCAATCACTTTTTTAAGAATATTTTCAGTGTACAGAATTTACTCTGTTTAAATTTTATTATATATATAGATAATCGGTTTCTCACTTTAAGATTGGTTGTTATAATTTTTTATAGAAATTTTTAGTTCTCCTATGTGAGTAAACAATAATTAGACTTATTAAACAATTGACATAATATTGTATATTTTTGTTGGTTAGTTTTGGAGGAACTTTAGTAGAATGTAGCACCCAGTTATATCTCAATTCTTTTACCCCCTTTTTACATTTATTTTGGTAGGATATTGTAAAAATATACTATAATTTTATTAATTATGAATTGTTATTTAATTTTTACTAGTTATTAATTGTACTAAAAACACCATAAATCACTGTTGTTAACACACGAAACTATAAAGTTTAAATATTGCCCCGTACGTTAATATTCACGCTTTAAAAATATTGCTGTCAATACTTCGATCAATTGGCGAATTGATGGCGTTGCTGTAGGGTTTATAATGCTTATATAAATTGACCGATAGGATTATGTGCAAACGATACGGTACCGCATTAATCTTCAGCGTTTCACCTGTCAATGAAAAAGAAGTTTCACTATTTGATTAAATTAATTTAATTTTATTAAATTAATTAATGAAATTTAGAAACAATTTCGAACTTAAATTAAAATGTATACTTTTACGAGACGAAGGACAAAACTTATTGTATCTAGTAGAATATTTATGTACAAAATTTCACAAAAATCGGAAATCATTTGTAAAGGGAAGACAAGGTATTTTTGTTTACATAATATTTTCTTTGTTATTATATGACACAAAACATGTAGGCATAAAGGTTGTTAGTATATTATGGCATTTCGCATATTTATACCTCTGCGTCCAGACGTTATATAGTACATGGCATTTCGCATTATTATGGCATTTCGCATATTTATACCTCTTCGTCCAGACGTTATATAGTTCATGGCATTTCGCATTATTATGGCATTTCGCATATTTATACCTCTGCGTCCAGACGTTATATAGTACATGGCATTTCGCATTATTATGGCATTTCGTATATTTATACCTCTGCGTCCAGACGTTATATAGTACAAGTAATACTGCGTATATTTGAGATTATGCTAATATAATACTTTTTATTAAAGCCTCTGTTTTATTACGTTCTGCAAATTTTAATCGCCATTTATTTGATCGACAGTAAACTTTATTTACACGTTGTGTTTTTGTCGGCCACGCAAATAGTCAGTCCGCGACCGACTGGGCGTCCTCTTCCGCTCTCCGTCACCCCTAATCAATAGCCCTCCAACCCTTTTAATCACAACGCCACCCGTCATAGAATAACACTTTTATCATACATCAACATTTGCTAAACACAATGAGGGGGCGCCAGGCACGCCGAGACCGATCCCGCCTCTGTGCCGCCTATTCATGAGGGTAGTTCGAAATGATTATAAGGCGCGGGCGCCATTGTGAGTGTACGGGGAGTCCCCCGAATGCCCGCCGTATGCGGGAGTCCCCCGTTATTATTTTGTATACTTGCGAATGGGCACTAATGACAGAAGGTGTCCTGAGAGTGTGAGCGCGGTGGGGGCGTAGGGGTATGGGTAGTTTCCAGGTTGAAGGAGCAAGGTAGTTATTGATAATGGGTTCGAGTCTGCGTAATGTCTGATAAGGAGGGCGGTTAGTTATGGAGCAGAGATCGCGTTAAGTGTAAGATGGAGTGAATTGTCTGAAGTTGAAAGCGTATGTAGCCCCATCGATTTTGTCGGCGTCTGCTGACTAGGAGTCGGTTGGATAGGCGGCTTGTCATCCTTATGTATAACGATTTTCTATAATGTAGAGTGTGTCAGAATGAGCTTACAGTATTTCATTAAGTGTATTTGTATCTTCAAATAAATGAAGTCATATAATATTGCAATATTTGTCTTGGGGTCAATATTTCTCTATATATACTGTGACTGAATAAGATTAGGGAGCTATTGCAGAGGAGGTATGGTACAATGCAGAGCTCTACGGTATAATTGTGTAACATAATATTGCTTATAATAAACAATTTACCATCATTTTATATATATATATATATATATATATATATATATATATATATATATATATATTATATAAAAAACTTGTTTGTACTTTATTATGTCGTAAAAAATTCTTTTGAACATTATTTTAATCTAGCTATAACGGTTTAGTTTATTTAACTAAAAATCTCTTTGTTCTCTTTCTCCTGGCTATAGTCCCATATCTCATATGAGGTCAGCAGTCCTCTTACGTTTTCGCCACAATAGTATATATATTATTGTCATAGAGTCCATGTCCACATATTTGAGGTTTTTTCAATAGAACTGTACCAGGCGGTAGCGAGTCGGCTTCGATTTGTCTTCTCTTCTTCTATTTTTATCACTTCCCTAGTCAGGTGACCTTCATTGCGCCTCACAACCTTTCCTTACCGACGTAAGCCATTTTCTCTTAGCTTGTCCTCAATCTTCGCAACTTACATGTTCTTTAATTCTATCCGATCTCGTAATCCTGCAACCCAACGCAGCTTTTTCATTTCTGTTACTGGCATTTTTTCCCGTCCCCCTTTCTCATCGGTCAGTATTCCGACATCTTTCATCAGCGCTGATCGTGCTGCTGGCTTGTGAACTCGGATAAACGGACATACTGATAAAATTAAACCAAAAATACGTTTTTGGTTTGATTTTGTAACAGAAAACAAATTACGACAGACACATTGTAATAATTAGCAATATATTCCGTGAAACTTTTTTGCAGGTTCTCATTGGGTCTACAATATCTTCATATTTCATTTTCATGTAGCTTCAATAGTTTAAAAGTTTAACATAAAAATGAACATTTCAACTCCCTTCATTTAAGTCGTCATTGTTCATTACCCACTTGCACTAAAAACATTTTACACATCGTAAGTTTATGTCAATTTCATAAATTATACGATCGTAAATGTTTCGTGTCCATCGAGTAAGCCGTTTTTGTGTCAAACACAAACAAACAAACTTTCTTCTTAAAAAATTGGTATTAAATATTAGACCTCACTAACTTGCTTTTTAACGAGACTTTGTTTCAGCTGAATATGACATGGTTACCAGTTAATTATTATTTTAACTCGCTTGTCGCTACTATGTATCGCTATTATATCGCTTAGAATTTACCTACCCTATCGCTTTCCTCTCTATACTATCCTTTCCCTATCGCACGTTGATTCTAAAATTATTATTTTAAGTCGCTTGTCGCTACTATGTATCGCTTAAATTAAATTATTATTTTAAGTCGCTTGTTGCTACTATGTATCGCTTAAATTAAATTATTAGTTTAAGTCGCTTAAATTATTATTTTAAGTCGCTTGTCGCTACTATGTGTCGCTTGTCGCTACTATGTAAAATTATTATTTTAAGTCGCTTGTCGCTACTATGTATCGCTATTATATCGCTTAGAATTTACCTACCCTATCGCTTTCCTCTCTATACTATCCTTTCCCCTATAGCACGTTGATTCTAAAATGACATTCAATTATTTGTTAATTTGAATATAATGTTGATATATAGTAGTTAAAACCCAAATATGGATATCCTGCGTTTTTTGTTGTTATATAAACAATTGTAAGAAAAAGTTGAAGATAAAATATTTTAAAAACAACAGGAAGAAGAAAAATACAAAAGCTGAGACACGGAACCGTCGCGGAGCCCGAAAAAGGGTTGTTTTTTGGAAAATTGTTTATAAAAATTAAACTATTTGACAAATAGTTGTAGAAATCAATAGGCTTTCTTATCTCTACTGTTGGATAAAACTGTAAGAGAGTGAATTCTGTACATGGAAAATATTTTAAAAAGAGTGATTGATTTGGCATAAAAAATTATAATAGAAGCCAGAAAACCTGTTTTTAGATTTTTTGTATGGAAATCTGTATGTTAATTTGTTCGTTAATCACGCGAAATCTACATGACGAATTTTGATGGAATTTGGCATGGTAATAGTATATACCCAAGAGCAACATATGAATAAAAATTTCAATAACTTCTAATCTAATCTTTTATTCCGCATTTCACGCGAGTGACACCGCGGAGCACAGCTCTAGTTAATAAATCGATAGAAAAAAGAATCACTAAAATCGATCAAGAATTGCAACACGTTTCTTCATACGTACAGACCAACGGACGGAGCCGCTTGTAATTTTTTCAGAAAAAATTAGATTATGATAAATATTTAATGAAAATAAACTGAGTACACATGACGGAAGTGAAACTTCTTTGGCGATTTAAACCTCGATTTGTAAGTATAATAGTAAGGGGTTAAAGGGCAGAGAGAGAGAGAGAGAGAGAAATAAATATTAATTAACTATAAATATTATTCATTGTTGAAATCCATATAGCACATGCGCACTTCAAAGTTGCAAACGTGCAAAGTTGCAAATGAACTAACTGTAAGGTTCAAATATACTAAATTCGTATAAGAAGATTTTAGTATTGTACATTCAGAAAAAAAAATAAAATGTTAATACAAATCGACGTCAACTGTTAAGGGTAATACAGTAAGTAATAGTAGTATCATCTAGTGCATAGCTTTTCAAGTATAATACATTTACGGATTACTGACATTTAATGTCTAAGTGAGCAAGCACATTGTATATATGATAAGGACAAACAGGAAGTTAGATAAAACACGTACACTACATTAAAGATTGACTCCTTCAAGATGGCCAGACAGTGATAAAGTTATAATGTAATATATTATTATCTGACTAAATACGGTAGTTGACTGATTCTTAATTTTGATATTTTTCGTACAATTTTATGAAATATAAGTTAATTAAAAACCAGTGTTGAAAAAAATTCAAAAATTGATTGAAAAATAAGCCGGTTGTAGGCTTCTAAATTTGAAGATACGGATAGAGTTGGGTATATTCCTGTCTCTTTTTCTCTCGTAGAATATAATGTGCAATATTAAAAATGACTTCACAACACAGTATTGCCGTCCTTGTCTAAAGGTTAAATTTAAACTTTTATAACTCGGTCAATTTTTAAGATTATTAAAAAAAATTTTCTCTCTTCATCAGCTTGTACCTTGAAATTATGATTAATGATATAAACAAAATTAGTTAAATACCCAATTGTGTACATCAGACTACGATATAAAAAAAATTTAAATTAACATCAACATCTAATAAAATATCATATAAATTTACATTGACAATTGGCAAGTTAATTAGCCTATGAAATAAATGAAAACCCCCTATTAACACGTTAAAAAAATTATTAAAAATCGCACGTTATTAAAAATTACGAAAAATAACCAATACCCATTGCCATAAAATGCCTAAATGCGGCTGAAGTATGTATTGCTCCTGTTAAATATTATATTTAAGACAATTGTATGTTCATTGCGGATTTAAAAATAAATTAAGTACATATGTTGTTAGTCTTGTAATAATCATAAAATATATAAGCAAATTTACAAAATGTTGACAGTTTACTTCTGACACATATAACGTACAAAACAGCTGATGGCAGTAGTGAGCGCCATTTTTTTTATTTTTGCGCATGCGTACATATTTCGTCTTACTCTAACATCTATTCATCTACCTCTCTCGGTTCTTAGTTAAGTACCTATGTTTTGTTCTTCCTGCGATGTATTCGTTACATTCGGACGTTACAACTAAAAGTTGCGAAAACGTTGCGTGACGTTGTGGTCGCGGTCTTTACATTTTACTCTCATCGCGCCTAAAGAAGTTTCACTTAAAAGTTGGATTGTTTTTTAGACGAAAATGTCCTTTTTCCAAAACGCTGTATTAAACGTTTCATTATTTGTAAAATTATCCGAGTTATAATTACTTCTATCGTTTGAGGCATGCGCGTTAGTTGATAATAAAGCTACTTGGCAACACCTGCGGCGTATCTTTTATTGACTGTAATTTAGAGTTATTCTGTTGCAGTTTTCCACAGCGGTAAGTGTTTAACTGGAAGAGATATATCTACGAAAGTTTAAGTTAGGAAATAAAATATATTTCGAAAATAATTTTAAATTACTGTTTACTTGTTTTGTCTCGAACATTTACAGATGATCTTTTCGTATTATAAAAGTAGATCATCCTAAAGTGTTTTTATTTTCATTCTGTTTTTTTTTATTAATTTCTATCGATGTTTTATTTCCGTCTGATCTCGCCGCTCGGTGCACGGAAACCGCGTTCGTTATAAGCCGCATCACGATTCAGTTGAATAATTAATATTGTAACACCTTTTGTTGCCCATTTTTTCTAATTCGGACAAAAATTTGTCCCGCTGAGAATCGAACTCGTGTGTGCACGCTCGCCGGCTCTTGCGGCCCCCCACGGCTCTGGCCAACATGCGAGATAGAAATCATAAGCTATGCAGCGAAAGGAATAATGGCCGTCGGGCCGTATTCTCCATAACCTTTCATTTCACAATATTAACCAACGGTGATTTGGCACAAAATACTGATACGCAATCTCGCGCCCAGGCGATAAGAACAATTTTATTAAAGGAAAACGTGTATCAATAAAATTATGGCGGATGTGGCATCGATTTTGTTTTTTTAATTTTTATTAAGATATTCGGTGTACCCCCGAATTTGTTGGAATGTGTTTTACTTTTGTGTTTGGTTAAGTTAATACAAATACAAAAATATAGGACTAGTCAATAGGAAAAATAGAACATAAACTAAGTTTCGAGGATATTTCGTATGTAAATTATTTTGTGGCTTTGATCTTCTCACAGGTTACCACAAACTAAAAAAAATTATGGCTTTGAGCTGGATAATAATACGAATACACTCAAAATTATTTCGGCAATTTTTACGAAGTATTTGATTTTTACCGTCTAGTCACTAGGCATAAATATTATCTTATATATTTGATATTAGCCTTTGTGTAATAGGTACTCAAGACAAATAGACAGACAAAAATTTTAAAAACTTTTGTTTTGGCTTCTGTGAAAAGTGTTATTTGATACTAATATTAAGTAATACTTTCCAATTTTTTTTTCCAAAATGTCATAACAGTATTATATCATAGCACCAACCAATATAGTTAAAATTAATTAGTGTCAAAAACCAATTCGAATAAAAAAATAAACTCGGCCAAAATATATCTATCCGCATTATTGAATGAGTTTATTTATATAAAAGGTGAAGTTATTGCCACAAGAGTTATTTCTGGAAAATCTAGATTTTTCAGAAACTATTTCTTGTGATATAGAATAAATTTTATACCCTTTATTCTGTAGACCGTGATAACCCGAATAAGCCTTCAAATAAGGATCAGATAACGGGCGTTTTCACAATCGTATATCAGTCAAGATTTGACGAATCTAAAGTTCTAGAATGGTTTTGAATTATATATCAATGGAATCTAACTCATCGATCGTCAATCACTAGGTAACTCCATGATATCCTTCTTCAGTCCATAGTCTCCTTCTCCATCTCTTTCTTAGAAGCGGTCAATCGAAAAGAAAATAATTTAAAAACTAGGTGTGACCCGTAACAACTCGTTGATCAATATAAGTGTGCAAAAACAGGTGAGGGCTGCTGGATATTCTAGATCAGTTTATATATATATATATATATATATATATATATATATATATATAAACCATAATTGGATATGTATATATATATATATATATATATATATATATATATACAATTATGTCTTTTATAAAGTATATTACTAATAAATAGGCTACACAAGTGAATAAATACAAAACTTTAAGTACGCACATTTAGGTATACATTTTAAGGGTACATAGTAATTCTGTTAAACTATTTAGAAATATTTTATGTTCCACCATATATATTATTGCCTAATCTATCGTGAATTTCTCGAAAACTATTTTGTCATGAAGACCTGTTTTGTTTCGGAGTTGGGTGTAGAGCATATTTTTAATGCATATTTCCAGCAATATCTGTAGAAATTTGTTATATAAAATTCTGAAGAAAATAGTTTTAGCGACCACACGACCGAAAGGAAAAACCGTTTTTATAACAAACTTGTTTCTTCAACAATTTGCAGACAAAACTATTAGACTGACTTTACTATATAAAAACCAAACAATTCTATGATTTAAAATCAAGAAAGAGCAAAATACTATTTGCGACAAGAATTGTTAACGAGAGATAAAAATAACGGAGACAAAAAGTAAAATTTAAAAAATTTTCAAAAAAACCGTCGACGGTTTAATTGAAAAACGATTAAATATTTTTTTTGAAAACTCCCCCGACTGAAAGAAAGTAAGAACCCATTGATTTAATTACAAACCCAAGAAAATCCGTCGGGGTTGCCATGCCCTACCTATGCCTCCAATTTTGCAGTTGTATCAGTTCGTGATTAATTAAAATTCTCTTTGGTGTGCAAATCACTTTTCTATGCTGCTACAATGTAATTGATATTGGGAACAGAAATGGTAATGGCAGCCCCGACGGATTTTCTTGGGTATGTAATTATATCAATAGGTTTTTACTTTCTTTTAGTTACGGGGTTTTAAAAAAAAAATATTTAGTCGTTTTTTATTTGCAACGACTATATCCGTTGTGGGTTTTTTCAACATTTTTAATTTTGCTTTTTATTTTATACTTTCTCGATTAAAACGTTTACAACTGTCGTGGGCTTAATAAAAAATTTAATTTTTATTTTTATTATTAGTATTAATAACTAAGCTTCTAAAAAAACATTCGTCAAAGGGCAAGCTTATGAGGCTCTTAGATGAAAACGATCTTTAAACGGCGTAGTAATAACTGATCTAAATAAAAAAAAAACTCTTTAACAATCTACACAATAGCATGGCATTGGAAGAATTAGAGCGTTGAGAAACATGTTACACGAATCACACATCGACGCCTTAGAAAGCCACAATGTAGTTAATCTAGGTCAATCAAAAATGTTTATTGCAGCGCGCCCTGATGACTTAACAACATAACACTTAACCAATAACCTTCGCCGTTAAATCACAAACTTTACACCGAAAACAGTATCTAAACCAGTCAAACGGTTTTGGAGAAAAATGCGAGCATTCGTTTGCAACAAAATGTTGCAGCGCCCCCTGGCGAGCTAACACCATAACACCTATCTAAGAATCATCGCCGATTAGTCCCGAATATTTTGCAGAAAACCGTGTCTAAATAGGTCAAACCATTTTGGAGATAATTGGGAACATTGGATTGCACATCCATACAAAAAAAAATCTATCATCCTAAACGCATATACTTTTTCCGTTCTGTTGTGGGCAAAAATCTGATGAAATACATAATAACTTTTTAGAGAAGATTGAAAAATAATCAATGACGCTTGCTTTCTTTAATGTGTAGCCATTGCCTAAACTAATTAAAAATAAACTGTTAACTGACATTGGCAGTGGTTCTTTTGTTGTCAAAATAAATGCCTTGTAAATTCTTATCAAGTTTTACGGGACTGTTTCGACGACCCTGTCGAGCCTGTGGGCGTCATGGATTAATATGGTACACCTGTGGGCGTCATGGATTAATATGGTACACCTGTGGGTGGAGGATAGAATGAGACGCAATCTGCACTTTGTTTTATCTCTCTAGTTCAAATAATTCTGTAGAGATAATATTTCAGACTATTGTGTAAAATAACCTGACTTTTCATAAAAAATATAAGATTTTCGTTTGGTCTGATTGACGATTTAGATAAAACCTTTAAGGAGCTTATTTTTTTCATTTCCTCTATATAAAAGTGTCAATTTAATTCTTGTAACACCTCCTTTGTTAGCTTCTTGCTACTGCGAAAATGTGCGAGTCAATAAGCTATTTCTATGTCAAATTTCTTCAAGATTACTTGCTGTTTTAAAAGGTTTCTTAGAAAACGGCTAGAGACGATATACGGTTATACGAGTGATCATATAAGGGTTCCTTTCAAAGGGAACTATAAAGAAAAGTGAGTGGAGGAAAATTTTAAAAGAATGGAGGATTCAGGGTGTAAACGGAGGGATAAAAGAGAATGTGGAATGAGGATAGTTAACATTTTTCATACAACTTTCGAGAGCATGTGTTATGGATCGTTAAGAAAGTTCAGCAGCTATGAACCCCACATAAATTTTGACTCGTCCACTCTTTAACGTCCCAAAACCCAACCGGCCCTATAATTCGAGGAGCGAGCGAGTGAACCCTTTCGAGCCCGACGTCTAATGGCTGATATTAAATATTTTTTTATTACAAATCTACCCGCGTCGTTTCGAAACTTGGTTTCGAGTGATTTGAATGTGTAATGGCTGCGTTCGAGTTGCGCGCTTCCGTTCGCCGTTCGGGGGAAGCGGAAATGGTTTGCCAAGCGGAAACGATTTTAGCTAATTTGTGCGGAAATGTGGGTATTTTTAGTGCGGGCTAGAAGTTATACGTTCTGACGTCACGGATATCCTGCAACATTCTATATTTTCATATTTTTTTCTTTAGGATCGCATTTTGATTTAATGCTATCGGTGTTTTATGTTATTTATACCGTAAAAATTTTGATAGCATCTCTCTTCCATAAAAGTTGATGTTCGTTCAAATTGAAACGGATAGTTCTGTAACATTACGTTTATTATGAAATGTACCTATGTTTCCTGCACACGATTTAACATGTCTGTTGCTTTGGAAAAAATATGAAAACGAACAACTTTAATAGATTTTTACGTCTATAATCTAAAATCCAAATGGCACACATACGTCACACAATATGAACAACACGAATAACGCGAATGCTGCATGCAAACATCACGCGAGTGCCGTATGCAAACATCACGCGAGTGCCGCATGAAAATATCACGCGAATGCCGCTTGTAAAATCTTACTGAATTGCATTAGTAGCAATTTTATTACTCGTGCAAAAGTCCTGTGAAAAGTTATTAATATTATCGTAAATCATTTAAAAATAGTTTTCAGTGTAACCCATAAGTATCTACATCGGTCTTTCACCATCTTTTACAGTTTATGGTTTTGCTTACTATTATTAATATTTTAAATCCGAAAGTTGGTTTATTTGTCAGTATGTTTGTTATCTAATAACTTTGAAGTCAAAAAACGAATCGCTACTAAATTTTTGTTAATCAATGATGCCTAATATCTGACCAGAGATAGCATAATTTGTATATGATGAAAATCGATCGTTTTCCCCAATAATAAAAGTCTTGCCCTGGTCAGGGACAAATCCCTCCATTTTAGTCGAAGATTCGTGCGGGCAAAGGCCGGTTAGAAGCTAGTACACAAAAATATTTTTTGTCTTTCATTATCCCTGTCTTCCGCAATGTCTTAACATAACTTTCTTTACTGCTTTCTATTCAAAAATGTTTTTTTTACCGCATGGGACTCTAATTTTAAGGCTAACGCGTAATGCCTGTATGCACCACTCACGGTCAAGACTCTCAGTCGAATTTACTAACAGTTAAAAACGTATTTTGTATGATTACTTTAGGAATTTGACTATATAATAGGGTATGGTCGGTAAAGTAGACTCTTGTCCGACTCGACTGACAGTTAATGTGAAACAGAAATACGTTTTTAAATATCTGTAACTCCGACTGACAGTTCTGACCGTGTAGCGCATATAGTCGTTAGTTTACTTCGTATGTGCTTCACAAGGTCTTATTTGAATAAGCTACAACAGCATACGAAGTTGTAACGAAGAATGTACCTACATATAGATAGTATCTATATAGGAAACTGAATGGAAAACGTTAAGTAACTTTATAATAATTCCCAACCGTTTTTTGAAGAAAATCACTGTTTTGTGATTTCAAGGAAAAAATATTACACAAACAATTTTGTGTATATTACACAGTTTGATGAACAAAAACAACCATACAAATAATGGACTTGCTGTATACTCAGTAAGGTATAAAGAAAATATTGGACCTATACTTACAGTATAACAAGTGAAGGTTTTTGTGTTTTATATTTTGCATAATCGTTGTTAATTTGGAGGCTTTTATTCATATATTGCATTAAAATATATACATTATCGATATCGTTGTTGCAATTCGCGCCACTCTACTTGAATTAGCAAAGACTTTTTTACAGTCTCTAAACATACTGTGCCGAGAACATGATTATCTAATATATTCTTTATTCAGTCGAAATTTTTATTCTAGACCAGTTAAGTCATTTCAGGTTTATGCTGCAGTTAGATAGGGCAAAGCTCATTCGTTGAAAAGGGTTTTATTTTTTTTATGAAATGCTAAAAATAAAAAAAAAATCCTTCAATATTACGTATTTCCACAAATATACTCGCTCCCTTTACGGTTTTATGACAACTATTGCAACCGCGTATGTAAATTTAGTCTGAATGAAAAGCGTAAACCTTCCAAGAAGCAGACGGTTTGCATTGATCAGCATTCAGGTGTCGAACCTGGCACGTTTTGAGCTAGTCCCTGCCACTCAGTCGCGTTTCTTATTTCATACTTTCATACGATTTACGGTTGGTGAAATTTTATTGTAAACGTTTAAGCTGACGTCGACACCGTCTGTGTTTTGAGTAGAGTCGCGCTGTTTGCGCCAGCGGTAAAGCGTATTGGTCTTCGGACACCTAATGAGGTATTGGGGCGAATCTTTATTAGGGTGGCGGTTTTGTTTGTATTTATGTTTACAATGTGCGTAAACATAAGTAATTTTGACATAATATTCTTACTTCATCTCTTTATAGTAGAAGCAAGGTATTTATAAACTAATTCAAAGGATATGTGTTTTTTAGGCGTATGTTCCAGGGTTTTATACCTCAAATGGTTATAAGATCATTTATAAGTACGCCGGTCTGTATATTTCTCACGTCGCCGTTTTCATTAGAAATAATTTCTCGGGGAAACTTAAGCGAAATTTTTTGTGCATTTTTTTCAGAGCTTCGTTTAAAATAGTTCACGAGATATTATTGAAAATGTTTACAAAAAATATGTGCTTTTCTTTGTAAGCGTAAAAGTCAAAATTATGAAAAAAAAGCTTTTAAATTTAGGCATTTATGAACATTAAACTATTTACAACATTTTTATTATTTAGAACATAAATAAATTATCTACTATATCTTTTACAGGCGCGTATTTGAAAAAATATATACAATTTCACATAGAATTAGGGGACATTGGTTTTTCGATTTTTTCCTTTTACTTTTGCTATTAGGCCTCCCATTATGCCATCTTTTGACATTGTCAGTCGACCGGAAGTACTCTATGGGTTTTTATGACGAAATAAATATCAAATGAATACACTTCGTGAACAAAAAAAAAAATTTTTGTACAGCAATCTAAGATTATAAGTCTCAGTATACAACATTAATTTGATATCTCAAGCCGTTTCTGAGAAAAAAGGCTTTGATAGACATACTGAAGGACAGATAGACAAGAAATTTATCCTATAAGGGTTCCGTTTTTTTATTTTTTAGGAAAGGTGTCCTAAAAATAGCGTAATTAAAACTTTACCAAAAAACTATCGCAATTAATCTAAGTATCGTAGTTTCTGGGAAATTCATAATATTTTTGTAGAATATAATGTGTGATGATAAATAATATTTATATTTTTAAATAGTTTAATAGAAATATTATGTTTATATGTGCTTAAATTTATGTATTATATATTTATATGTATTTAAGTATATAAGTACACAGGCTTATTTACACATAACTGTTGGACAGTTTGAGTGAGATTTTTTGTATTTATATTATGCGAAGCGCTTTTTAGTTGTAGTGTTGTATCATTAATTTGAGCGAATCAGTGGTGTCGGATGAACAATATCTATGCTTTGTTTGTTTATTTATAAATATTTGACCAATCTCATCCATCTACGAATTTAACGTAACGAATTATATGCCTTTGAGCAGACGTCCGCATGTTGTATCATTATGCAATTTTTATTTTGACAGCCACATACGTTAAAATGACACTTTATTTCATTTTACATAAAGGTAGCTACAACGGTTGACGTTACAGCTGACTTTATAGGTTATTTAAGTTTTTTTTCGGTAATTTAGTAAATTTAGCCTTATAAGGATAATTAATTGAGCAAACTGAAAGGTAAAACGTCTAATTTTTATAGCTAACTTATAAAAACTATAATTAGGTGCCAACAAACGTCATTACATACTTCATCTAACAAAACATATTTTGCATTTACAGAACGTTTGTACTCGGGAATTGAGGGATGCTTGGATTCATTTACGTTACCAAATAGTATTTTCGTAAAATACTTTCGACTATCCAAATGAATTACAAAATTTTGTCAATCAGCGGCTGATGTTGAGAATGAAACGACGAATAAATCTTATTTTATAATAATTTATAAAAATGCATTTACTGTCATACATAGCTAAAGTACAGAACTATCATCGTCAACGAAACAGCTCCATCCTTTTCTTTCTTCTCGTGAAATTATGTAATGCTATTCTTTTCTCTCAAGCCACCAAAGTTTAATGGAAAATAAAGGCAAGGATAACGCGAGTGGCGATAAAGTATGCCAATTTTTAAAGCAAATGTTATTGTCGTGCGTTAGCTAACGTAAACCTTAAGTAAAGTAAATTATACAACATAGAGAGAACAAGAAAAATAAAAATGGGGTGTGGCTGTGTCATGGACACAGCCGTGTGTTGTACACGGGTTATATTTTTTAAATAAAATATTTTTGATAATATTTTTTTATTCCAACACCTTATTATATTCACTGTCACTACTTTAAATTAATGTTTTATATACAATCGATAGATTTTGACGACAGCTGACGATTAAAACTTAAACGAACATCGTAGCTTTTCCGAATCAAAAGTTATACTAATCGCAAATCTCGATACGCAGCAAAATAACCTCAAAATGGCGGCGCTTCCCCCTCCACCGCGCGCGATGCGTCACTGTTCTCGTAATGAATTCTTTGATCCTTTAGCTATCCAGTGGTATAATTTAATTTTTGATGTAGAGGATAGATTCGAAACTGCTATGCCAAACTGTATCCCCCGATTTTGTTATTATTAGGTTTTTTTGGATTACCCCCGTATGGTAGCAAATTTAAATACGTATTCACGTCAATATAAAAATAGTCTACAATGAAAAAAATAGATAATTTTAGCTATGTAATGATAAATAAAGACGGAATGTGCCTCTTTTGATTCGACCTTTTTGTAATAAGTTGGTAATTATCTATATCCTTCTTGATATTTTATCATGAAGAATAATAGTTGTAACCTCGTATTAATTGAATTAGTTTATTTATTTTTGTAGATATAAGAGTAAACATTTTTTTCTAGTTTAGTAAAAACATCTCTTCATTTGAAGAAGGTGCTTAATTAAATTATTTTTTTAATAATAAGCGAAAATTTGAATTAAATTAGTAGGAATTCATTTCATGAAATTATTTTAATTAATGCGATTAATTTTATTTCTCGCCACAGAACTGCCCCGGTACGAGACGGCATACGCGTGCGAGGGCAAGACGCTGAAGATCGGCTGTCCAGAGGGCGCCGTCATCCACCTCATCCGCGCCAACTACGGCCGCTTCTCCATCACCATCTGCAATGACCACGGCAACACAGACTGGAGCGTCAACTGCATGTCCACGCGCTCGCTGCGCGTCCTGCATACGAGGTGAGTTCACTTTTCATGTTTAATACTCTTCCATGAATTCTGCACGTATGGGAACAACGTTGCATTCCTCATTAGGAAATTATATCCTGAAAGTATAAACGTAAATTTACCTTGATAAACCTTAAATCAATTATTTTTGGGTCCGTGGCTTTACTAGCTTTCAGACTTTTTATATGACATGCTAATCTTTGAGGGTCCTAACTAATACTGTCTTTTAATAGCACTAAAATCTTATGAGCATATAAATATTTAAAAGTAAATTCCTGGTTTTGCAAAAAACTTACAGTTCTTTAAACATTGATCGTGCAAAGCTTATATAATAGAAAAAAAACCTGGGGTGTAGCGGAACATCCTATAGAAGCGAAGCGTCTTATACATTGTATATAAAATGCAATTTTTAATTATTGTTGAATATAATGTAATATCGATACAATAATAAATAACAGACATTTTTACAAATGATTATCCATCGCACAATAAAAAAACACTTAACAAAAAAAGAAAATACATAAACAGTTTAAGTATACCAAATAACTATCCACGTGAGACAATTATTTTTTTCTTACGACATGCGCATGCGTGTAGTGCCAAATATACACATACTCATACACACACACAATTACACACTCATATATGTAAAAATACCTATTTCATTTTGTCTCTCTTTTTTTCATCTCACTCACTCATATGGGTAATAATACGCGCTGTCCAGCCAATGAAGAGCGTTTCATCGCCGCGCTCGTGACGTTTCACACTTTTCAGTTAGGTCCCAATCCCAAATGTCCGTTAAGAAGCTTCGTTTCAAAAAATTCCATTAGACCAAATCAAATCTTTGATTAGTTGAATATTTTTGCGTTGCGTGATGGTATTATAATATTAAGAAAATGTATATCATTAACAAAAAAAAAAATGTTATAGCTTCGAAACTGAGGCCAAAGTAAATAAATTTTAGGAAAAAATATCCAACCATAATTTTGTCTTCACCTTTAACTTGGAAACTATCTGTTAGAAAAATTTAAAATATTTGAAATGTGAATGAGGGAAGATCTGTCTTACAAAATGATGGTATCGTTAAAAGACAAATAATTTGTCTAAATTTACCCCTTTAAGTAACCGACCAACCAAAGTTTGGAAAAGAGGTTGGAAACAATTTTTATTCGATTCTTTATATTGTTCTTAAAAAAAAGTTCTTATCCCATTTACTTGTTTATATCACCGTTTAAAAGTAATAACTTTTTGGAAGCATTTTTTTTGGTCTTAGCTTTTTTAAATCGGTAGATTTTGTATTAAAATATATTTTAATTTGAAAAATTTGCGAAAAATTATTAAACTTATTATTTTTTCTCAGAAACTAATAAAATTGAAGAACTTAATCTATTATATTAATTATATAAAATAATTTTAAAAAAGGTATTCGATAAAATAAAAAATGAATAATGTTTAATCCAATTAAGCTTATATAACATTTTAAAAAAATTTTATTCGAAATAAATTCGTATTCATTAAAAAAAATAATTAGTTATATAAATGTAATATAATTATTTACGCAAATAAAATGGAAATTTCTCATAATATAAAAAATTATGTGACATCATTCGACGACCTGTCGTCGGATGGTCGGTTAATGTATTTGCAAAGTTACTCTGCGGGAACAAACGATTCGGACGTAAAATGTTTAAGTAATTTCTTTGTCTTTGTATATTTTCATCCTTTACCCAAGCCTGCATATTGAGTGCAATGGTCATAACAAAACTTATGTTCGTATCCTATATATATGTTATTATTAATCCAAATAGCGACCTAAACGTATCCGGGGATAAGTTTTAATCAAAAACTTTTGCGGCATCGGAAAATATATCTAAAGAAATGATTGATGTTGTCCGTTTCCGGATAACTAATTATTGGCTTGCTAGTTAAGTAGTATTCAGTTCACATTCAGACATCTTCGCAAGATGAAAGGGTAGAAACAGGCAATGAGATCGAATTAAGACAACTGCACAGTTTAGTCTTCGATGTGACATCAGTTCTACATTTCAGTGTCAATCTGACAAAAGATTAAAAGATCTAAGTTTTCCTAAAGTTGTGATGCTACTCTCTATGTATTCCGTAGCTGAATGGCACAAACGTAACCCTTATATTAAATTTGTAAAGTCGGTATGTTCGCAATAACAGTTTTTTTTAGTTTAAGACCCTTTCATTTACCCTGACATTTTACAAGAAAACGTAATTGAATTAGATAAAAACGAAATAATATTTTTTAATTTTTTTAGGGGATACCTTCCCATACACCGCCGAATTTTGGAATGAGAGATTGTTTTTCACGGACCCCATCGAGTAGAATGTAATTGAAAAAGTCTTATAAAATGGAATAGAAAAAAATTGTTTCATACGACGTTTCCTTCGCAGGATATGAGTCTACACAGTGTTTTGGATTGTATCCATCGTTCACTTCTAACATTTTAATAGCAAATGTCACGAACTCCACTGAAATGGAGAAGTCAAAGCGATCAACATGGCGGGCAGCGAAAGTGATACTTTTGTCACTGTTCTATACGAAACAGAAATTATTCGAAATTCAAATAATTATTGTGTCAGTTTTTATTTTATTTCTGTTTATTAAATATTTTGTCCACTCGCGAATGGGTGATCGAACAAGGCGGCGGATAGTTAAATACCGTAATAATATTTTAGAGTTCTGTCAAAGAAATTATTTTAATTATTATAATTCCATATTAATTAAATTTTGGGTGACATGACGAAGAAATAGTGAATTATATATTAGCGGATAGACCAAAAACTACCAATTGGTACTACCACAAGTATCGTAAAAAGAAATTGCAGGTTTTTTTAGAGTTCCGTACCTCAAAAGGAAAAAAAAGAAACCCTTATAGGACTCACTTCGTTGTAAGTCTTTCTGTCAAGGTCTTTTTTCTCAGGAACGGGTAGAGGTATCAGATTGAAATTAATTTCAAATACTTAGGTCTACGGTCAATTGGAGCTGTAAAAAATCAGGTTTCTAAGTCAATGCAATAAAAAATACTGCCATCTATGCCGCATATTTTGGTACTCGCAAATAAATAAAAACCTATAGGGTATTTTCCGTTGAGCTAGAGTCATGAAATTTGCCAAAAAGCAAGGTCTCATAGTAAGGAAAAACTAAAGGTACACAAGTAAAGGAAAAAATCCGAAAATCGTTAATTTGTATTTATATCACAAAAAATATAATTTAAAGAATTTAAAATTTTGTAAATAGTTTAATGGGAATGTCACGTACCATTAACATTTTATAAATGCCTAAATTCTTACGGAATCCTCGTAGTGCGAGTTCCACTCGTGCTTGACATTTTTTTATTATTATTAAATGGCGAAAAAAAGCGTTTTCTAATTATTTTATAAACGTTTAACGCCACTTTTTATGTACATTACTTTATCTGCGAAAGAAGTGCTATTAATTTTAAGGTTCTCCTGCTACTGGAAATACACAATGATCACGGGACCTCTTTGGTATAAAAATATAATTTGCATCTAGAATTATCCATACTTAACACAAGAATCGTAAAGCTATAACATTTCACCCGCGTGGTTCTGACTGCGAGAATTCTGAAGACCATTGAAATAGAAACATTGCAAAAGTTAGAAAGTTTATAAAATTGCGAAGTTTTGTAAACGTTGTTAATGCGGTGGATTGTATATATATTCCAATATTAAATACACGATATTCCAATGTTAAATACCAAATGATTGTTAAGTGTCATTTTGACACTAAGAGTTGTCAGCCGAAAAAATATTGCTCGCAACAATATAAATAAATTTTTCGTTAGTTTCTATGACAACGTAATTAACTAGTGTTTCATTTAACAACAATTAAAATATGAATACAAGATAACTATTAGTTAAACCTCTAACTATCGTTATATTAATTATAGTTAGTTTAACAAAAATAACTCATTGACAATGGGGAAAAGTTAGCACGGAAAGTTAGTGGGGACTTAATAGGTTTACTTATTCTTATGTTTGAATTGTATTCAGCAATACCAGAAAGATTGTCAGTTTTGATCTTTCTATGCCAATCTCATGAGGGAGACAGGTTCCCTCGCCAGTGAAACGCGGTGTTACTTAATCACCACGTAGATTAAATCTAATAATTTTTTCTTCATTCCTAGCGGGAATTATGTACATACGCGTCACGATGGCATCAAGATTGCGCAGCCCCTGGCGTTTTTTTTCAGCAATTTTTCTGCGTAATATTTTCCCCGGTACGATATATATTTTCACATTCCGCCCCCCTAAGGTCAGGTGGTGCGCGGTCGATACCTCCGCTCTAGATTAGACACAGTTTTTTTTTCTTGTAATCGT
The DNA here is from genome assembly GCA_039881145.1 of Druceiella hillmani. Classification (NCBI taxonomy): domain Eukaryota; kingdom Metazoa; phylum Arthropoda; class Insecta; order Lepidoptera; family Hepialidae; genus Druceiella; species Druceiella hillmani. The sequence continues at coordinate 19,074,707 of JAYKKI010000031.1, read as the reverse complement.
TTTATAATTTTGCTCTCCTCGGGGGCCGTGTAAATTATTATTTTAAGCCGCTGATAAACGGCGCGGGCGTTTCGCAATTTGCGGCGCGTTTCGAATTAGCGAAATTTAATGAGAGCCGGGGCCGGGTTAAGCCGGGATTATTGCTGTTGGGCCTTCGCTGTGAGCTTTAACCGTTGTGGCGGTCGATAATTGGATTTTTTCACGGTCGTGGGTCGGGCATGGGTTTTGATTGTTTTTGACGATGTGATAATTATCGACGGCCATAATACACACTTTTATACGTGGAATTTTCGGAGAGTCCTTCCTCAAAGGGATACGTTTGGCTGATAGATGGCGCTCTTTAAATTTGACTCAGAGAAAGTGTGCTTGAATTATTCTATCATACTGTCATTAAGGTCCATTCTTGTTACCAAATTTTCTAAGTTTGACTTGCATTTTCCGATTTTTCCAGAAATTATTTCTAATTTTCCTAAAAAGAGATGAAATTAATGCTACAAAATTATACATTTTTAGAATCGTTATCCTTCATTTTGAATTCTCGATATATTTATTGAATTTTTTCATTTTTACTTTGAGTCTTGAAACTGTCAAAGCTGTATTGATGATTAAACAAGTTTAACTAACAAACAGCATTAGCGATATTTACAGGGTAATAACAAATATTCGTTAGAAAGAAAAGATAGATTAAATTTTAATTCAGATACGAAGCGTTATCTCAGTGAAAGTGCCATTCAAGAATTGCATAATATCCTACCAAACAGACAGATAGATAAAATGTCTTAAGGAACATTCAATATAAACAAAGGCTAGTTTAAATTTTAATCTGAATCCCAAGCATCATCTCAGTAAAAATTCTCTACAATAAGAAGAACTTTTTTTTGATGTCCTAATAAACAGACAAATAGAAAAACAGGCATGCAAAAAGTTTGTTAACGAATTTTCGATGGGCGTAAAAAGTCGACTAAATTTTAATCTGAAGCATAATCGCAGTGAAAGTCGCCTTTAAATCGATATAATAGTTTTTGAGTTTTGTTCTAATAAAAAAACGGACAGATGGAAAAAATTTTTATGCATTTATTCGATCCCAAACACGTCACTGATAATTTTTTTTTAATCATTCAATATACAAAGTTCCGCCCAAACGATTTTCCGCCAAGTCAAGCCCGCCCGACTAAAGGAAATAGTGAATGTTTACGTATATGTAATGAAGGTACATCGTGACATTGACGTATTATTTATTTGTTATTATGATAATAATATGATTGTATATCTCTATTAGTGTTAACATTCACAATACTAGAAGTTAGAAGTTTGCCCCGATTTTTTACAGTATATCAGATTGCGTCATACGCTTAGAAATAGAGAAAAGACGGTAAATATTATAAGAATGTTTTCAGCGTTCAAACAACAATAAAGTTTTTATTAAAAAATTATGATGTTTTGGAAATCATTCTAACCCTTCACCCTATTTGTACATAAATGAATGTTTTTTCGATTTTAGGTTTTGTAATCGAACACGTAACCCTTAATAATTTCCTTAATCATTTTGTGCGTATATGTGTGTCCGCTTGCCTGTCACACGCTCGTACTTTCTACAGTTTTAGGTATACGTACACGAAATTTTGCAAGTATGTCCTTGAAATAAAGATTTCAATTAATATTAAAAAGTCAGGATACATTTTCTTAATGTGAAAAAATTATTTTTAATATACCATAGTTATGGAAACGCTTCATTAGTTATGAAACTATCAAAAAACTTTTCAGTACGCGGAATAACGTATATGGAAATTACTAGATGTCTAAGTTTGTTAGTGCACTAAATGAACGTGATTTATTGAAAAGAAACTTGTTTAACAACATTTCTGAATATTTCTGAATGTTTTTCAATTTCAACTGTCATGGTATCATAGTCCTTATTCAGTTATCATATACCTTTATCGTGCTCTTACGTCTCCGTAAGAGCACGATATAAGAAATTATAAAAAAAAATTATATATATATATATATATATATATATATATAAGAATTTATGAAATATATTAAAGATAAATATAGTTTGATATTTTGTGAAATGCCTGTACGAAACTAATTTATACGTGGCCAACACATTTTTTATTTACCCGTTCCATATCCATAGATGTTTTTGTTTCCATAGAATTTTTGTTTGCTTTGTTTCCCTGATTTAAGTATCAACACCCATGAATTTACCAAGTTTCATCTATACATATCATAAAACTCTAACTGAGCCGTGTCTGCACATTGAATATTTTTAGGAAATCTTATTCTAATAGTCATTATTATCCGGGGCCTGTGGCCGGAGGTTAAAATTTTTGTCTGTCTTTCTGTTATCGCATCACGCATAAACCACTGGACGGATTTTGATGAAATTTGGTTTGATGATAACTGACTATCCGGATCAACATATAGGATACTTTTTATTGTGGAAAAATGTCTCATTCCCAAGCGTAAATACAAAAACTGGTTTGTGCAAAAATCACTCCGTATCTAGATATTTTTGCTAATCTATACATATCGATACATATTTGTGAATAAAAAAAATTAGAAAATTAAGTATTAAATAAATTTCGCAAATCGTGGTGTCATGTTTTCAAAAACAGGTTTTTCGCGAAGCTGGCCTTTACCTAAGCATCAGTTGATTTTCGTACGGACAGCTGTATGTAGCACTCTCCCGCGTCAGCAACAATTTATTTGTTCATGTCCCTGACGTTTCTAAAGAAAACATTGTTTACAGTGAAGTTTTGTGAACAATATTCTAAAACTCACGCGAACGAAACCGCGGGCAGAGCTAGTAGCTAAGTAAATAGTTATAACCCCGTGACTCTAGGCAGAGTTTGAGAGACCATTTATTAAGGGTTGCTTTTATTGTCATCTTCCGAGGTATATAACGCTATAGTATTCAACTATTTAACGGATAAAATATTTAATTTGACGTAGATGTTAACCCTCTCATGAGAAGGTGCGCTTTCAACCATCGCGACGTCACCGCAGAACCGCCCGCACCCTCGAACGCCTTTATAATTGTCCCAGCTCCCACTTTTTCCCATTATCTTTTACGACAGTTAGCCAATTTCGGCGGCTCATTGTTTACTTAGCCAACGCGGCGATGTTTATTGTGGAAGTTGGCGGGGGCAGACAGACACGCGCGCGGCTAGGCAATCATAATCATGACGGTAATGGCGAGTGAAATATGTCCGTAGCCTGCCTCTGGCGGCGTTAGGGCTCAGCGGCCATGCTTGAGCCGAAGCGGTCGCGTTAAGAGCTGCGGTAAACATTTCTTGAGATATTTCTCGTACAGAATCGTACAGTTATAAGTTAGATGATACTGAGTGATTTTATATATTTTTATTAACTTTATTTAACTTACTCTTAACTTTTTATGTAATTAATTTAACTGCCCGAACGTACATTTTCATTCAACTCTTGATAATTATCACTTGAACGCACTATCGTTATAGCAAACTCTTCGTGCAAGAAAAGTTGTGTTAAGTAATATATTTCTAGATCTTCAAAGTTTTCCAGCTGAAGTGCACCCAGGATCTTATAGTTCATGATAGACAGTCTATACGTCAATATCGTTACTAATATATTAATTTAAATCCATTAACAAAATAAATACATTATCTCATCTCTCTGTCGTCATCTTGGACGTATTATAAAACTATATTTTATTTTAAATAAAATAAATATCGCCATCTAGTGGAGAATTACATAAATACGTTTTAATATACTTAGATTATAATGCTTGCTTATAAAAGAAACAGATGTCGCTGTTGAATAATTAAATAGTGTTAAATAATAATGTTGTGTTTTTATCTGTCAACTAATAAGAAAAATGCAATGAAATGAGATTAAATTTTCTTTTATGATCTTATTCTGCTTGATTGGTATAAATATAGCTAAAATTGGATCGGATTTTTTCTATTTTTTTATTTTTGGGGATTTTCAAAGCTAATCTTTAGGTGACGTAAGTAATTGCAGTAAGTTTCATTAAAATCTTTTTCATTTTCCTAAAATATTGCGTGATATGTGCTCAGAAACACGGACAAGCAAAATTGTAAAAATATATTTTTAACTTGTGTTAGGCTCAAGTTATAACCTTCAAAATTTTAATGTAAATATCTGTTTATCGTGAAGAAATTACACTTCTTATGATTTTATATATGCATGTACAGTTTAATGAAAAGCTATTGAAAGAAATGTAAATTTTTCTTAAAATCGGCATTGAATTTTCCGAATGTACATTTTCATTCGACTCTTCTGATAATTATGACTTGAACACACTTGTCGTTATAGCAAACTTTTTATCGACCTCCGTCATTGAACTTTTAAAAATTGTTTAGAAATTTTGAATTGTTTTTTCCTGATTGGATTTCACAGACGTTCATGATGTTTATGAATACAATTCAGTACGTATTCTTGCTTGTCCATCTTAAAAGTTTCGGAGTGCACAAAAATTTCAATTTACTATCGTGAAATTTCCTTGAGATATATACTACCCGTATTTTATGAACTGTACTTTTTGAAGATTCAAAGGATATATGTTTACTTCCTACGACGTTATAGTAAATAACCATGTTATACTCTTATAAAAAAACGAAAGAGTGAAAGAAAACACGGGGCCAAAGAAAGCACATATATCAAAAAATTGTTTTAATGAACTTGAGGCGATTACCTTAATTTTGAAGACCGATTTTATAGTACTAATCACGTGTATATCTAACACTTATGAACTGTACTTTTTGAGGATTTAAAAGATTAAATGTTTATTTCCTAAGACGTTATAGTAAATAACCATGTTATGCCCAAATAAAAAAAAAAGTAAAAGAAAACACAGCCAAAGAAAGCACATATATCAAAAAATTGGTTTAATGAAGTCGGGGCGATCATCTTAATTTTGAAGACCGACTTTAGAGCGCTAATCACATGTGTATCTAATACAACATCGCTGATTATTTGTGTTCATTTTTATTTATCCGTATATAAAAATAATAATCACACGAATGTACGTTTAAAAGGGGATTTTTTTTAATGTCATTATGTTGAGTAGATTTGAAAAGGTTTACTAAATTTGATTTGAAGTTTATTTCTATTTTAATTTTTATGTACCCAGGTGCGCACATATTTTTTAAAGATATAAAAAAAGCTATCTTCAATTTTTCATTTATTTTTGGATAAAACAAGCATGAGAATAGCGAAATAAGCAAAAATAAACTGACATATTTTTTAAATTCTATATTTAAAAATAACTACATAACCCTTTTAGAGCGCTGCGTAAACAAACTTGGCCATTTTTGTTGTCCATTAATGTTTTTTTTGTTATTTGTCCCATGCGTCCGTCTCTCCATCGTGTCATTTGTGACACGTGCGGTTCGGCCAAATGGGATTCTACAATACAAATATTTTCAGTCAGCATTAAATTGGCAAAGGAGCTATTTTTACATAACTGTACTTATTTGTTTGCAGATATATATAGGCTGCAAAACATTACAACTTTAAAGTTAGAACTATAGCGATAACAAGACCAAGCTTATGATAATAAACAACTTTCTGTGACTTTCATCATCAATATTCTCAATGAGGATCTCACTTCAATCATTCAGGGGGCTCTTAAATTTGGTTTGTTATTTAATCCAGTCAGATTTTAAGCTACCATCATTGCTAGTTTAAGATCATATTCTAAAGTTAAATTCAGATTCCCACATCTAACGTTAACTGGAACACTAATTATAGTCAAGCCGACTGTTAAAGATTTGGACCTACTGATCGGTCAAAATCTTAGCTATCTTAAGTGGTGTTGGTCATTGTGTCTTCAGCAAAATACTGTCTCTTAAATATTTTCAAAATTTTCTAACCGTGGGAACTAAAACACAATTTTGTCAAACGCTCTTATTTTCTGAAAACTCTTTGCTCAACTTTGGTATTAATCGAATCCTGAGACATTCGTTCTCTCTTAATATTTTCAAGGGTCATCTAGGACAGACTCACTGCTCCAAAATCTCAACTACTGCCTCTCTTTAATACGTCATGCTTCCTTTTATTGATCATACCATGTTTAATAATACCATTCAATATTTGTAAGTTTACTTTTGCACATGTAAATAGCCTTAGATTTTAATTTTTTTCTAAATTCAGTAAATTTATAATTCTATAAAATATTTTATTATTTTCCACACAACTAGATTTTCAAAAACTATTGTATTGTACTGGAAGATATTGTTCATGTGGTAATAAGTTCACTAAATGTATAATATATTTAAATACGTATATTAAAATATGACAAATAACTAATTAACGATTATTAAATTGTATTATACTACAATACATAACGACGATATATTTCAAGAAATTATTTTTTACTTGGCACAAATAAATTACATTCTGGTGCGACCACAGGTGATTGGGCAGTTAAATAACCCCGAGAACGTGGGAAATTGAGGCATAATTCGGTTCACGATTCTGGTGATACAAAAACATTTTTACTATTCGAGTGCAGAAAATTAACAGGCATGAAGAGAAAATCTTCTCAATAAAACATGAAATTAGTATTGTTTATTTGGCATGAAATTAGTATTGTTTATTTGGCATGAAATTAGTATTGTTTATTTGTCGTATTTGTTTATACAATAACCAATTGTAAATGGTCGCTTTCATCTGTTTCACTGTATTTGATAAATATTACAAAAAATAAATATTGCGGTCCTTCGCGTAGCGGTCTCTGAATGCACAGCACATCAAAAAGGCAAAAAACAAATATTTGAATAAACAAACTAACCATTTTAAATTGCCTTAACAATCATGCAAAGTTAGACCACGAGACCGCATATATTCGACCATTTTACAATATTTGAGGTATTGGCTTTGTGTGTCAAATATTTTATCAAAATCGTCAGAACACATATAACCAATACGCAACGGCAAGTGAAGAGCCAACTTTACGTTAGCACTCAATATATTGTCAAATATCCTATTCAACAGAATTTTCATTATGCTGATGAAACGTAGGTTTTCATCACTGTGGACTTAGAAAAGGGCGATCCAGAGTCGAACAAATATTTAAATTAAGCCAAATCTTGGAGAAAATTAGGAAATTTGGAATTGCAACTTTTTGTCTTTTAATAGACATCAGTATGAATAATTCAGCAGTTTAATAAATTCAGGATATAAATTAAAAAATCAGTTAGCAACT